>UXGC01000241.1:0-199618 GCA_900480045.1 Eurytoma adleriae | reverse complement strand
ATAGGGCGCTGGTCAGGCGCTGAACAAGTTTTATTAAGGTTCCTGAACATCAAGATATACCTCCTGCCACCTCTTTGACTTCTTGCGATCCTAATACCCAGCGCTCAAAATTTCATTCTAACAAGTGGTTTTCCGGGTTTACGTATTTTTACTCCCTGCCACAGTGCCACTTCTTCATTTGCTTGCGCTCCTAATAGCCGTGGTCGAAAATTCCGCCTGCTTTAAGCCTTTCGATATTTTAAAACTTACATTTACCTCCTGCCACTTCTTCGCTTTCATGTTATCCTAATAGAAATGTTCAGAAAATTGCTTGCTATTACGGGCAGTATTGCCGGTTCGAAATACGGATACCTCCTGCCACCTTCTTTTACATTATGTGTTCCTAATCGCCGTACCAGTTAAATTCGAGATTTAGCGATCAAGTTTTCAAGGTTTATATTACTGAATGAACCATTTGCAATTTATATATTGGTTTAATAAGTTTAATAAGCTCTTAATTATTGTTTAAATTCTAATTAAATTAAGTTAATTGAATTAATTAACCAAATATTTATAAATATTTTGTATGATTTTATTTAAATAATAATCTTGTTGACATTCAAATATACAATGCCACAATTCCCACAAATAAGCCTGAGTATCCAATTCAGAGATAAGGAACGTTGCGGCTTATAAATTAGAGCAACATAACGGAACGCATAATACAGCGAAACGGAACCTGTTAATTGCAGAAAGGACCAGGAAAATTGCAAGAGAAGATGATTAATAGTAAACAAGCTAAATGTAAATTTATAAATCATCATAAACTATAAAAAAAAGAATGTAAAGTAGTTTGCAGTTGACTGTTCATTATAGTTGTGACTTGAACGTCATTGGTGTATTCCTTCTGAATTATATTAATCAACGTGGAATCGACCAATACCCTGTGCAGCAGAGAAGCGGGAAGGGATGGCAGATATATGTATGTCCTTTTCCTGATAAAACGGATAATTTGCCAGCGCTTTAGGAGCGCTTGTGCCTCACATTTCACAGCCTGTTGGAGATACGTCGGACTTGCTTGTGACGCTGGACGCCGGAAAAAAGTTGCTTTACTTTTGCAAGTAAGTTTTACAGTTGTTATACAAATAAAGCTGCTGTAAGCCTTTCTCATTGTATCGGACACAAAAAAATTACCTATTTCTTTTTCTATTTTGGTTACTTGTAACGTACTTCTTTCACGTGCCTTAGTAGAACAAAACACTGGGTGGAAGGTTAGCAAATTCAAAGGCATTTTTTTGTTCTAACGGAATTTTCGGTTAATGCATAAGTATGTAATTAATTTACAGCTTTTTTTCATTGTTTTATGTGAAGAAAAATCGAGCGATTAAGCATGATTTAATTCGCAAAATTTTTCGAATCAATAAAATGTTTAGGTGAAAATATTTTTCTGTATTCTGATTATCGTCGATTGCTTTTCAGGTACTTATAGAACGACGTTAAGTAAGAAGCACAAAAATGCCTAAATCAAAGGAAATGATTTCAGATGATGACAGTAGCGACAATTCATCAGAGGTAATGTGTTTGTTTTTTCAATTTTATATTTAATTTATTACAAAGTGAATTAAAGATTTCTTTTGTTTGTATGTTCAGCAAGAAAAGAAGAAAAGCAAGTCCAAGAAGCAAGAAAAGAAAAAGTCTGAAAGTTCAGCAAGCGAAGCATCTGAGGACGAGGTATGTTTTTTATTATCAAGTTGTCATTATCTTGTTTCACTCGTATAAAAATGGAATTGCAATATATTTTTTGTTTTTAATTGAAATCTAATTTTATTTAAAAAGATTAAAATAATCTAGTAATTATTAAAGTTTGCTCACATTTATAAAATTTGTTCTTAATATTTTTATGTTACAGTCAGAAGAAGAAAAGAAATCTAAAAAGAGACCGAAGAAAGGTAGTGACGATAAAACATCAAACAAAAAAGCTAAGAAAGAAACAAAACCTAGTAATAAAGAGGAAGAGTCTTGGGATATAGGTAACAGAAAGATGGTTACTGTGCGTCCCTTTAGGGGAAAATACTATGTTGATATTCGAGAAATGTACATCGATAATAGCTCAGGAGAAATGAAGCCTGGAAAAAAAGGTACAATTATTTATTACATGAACAGAAGTGCAATTTTTTTATAAATTAAAGGATATCTAAAATTAAATAAATTTTTGTTTAGGTATATTTATGTCACAAGAAAATTGGAAAGCTTTAAAAGGTGTAATGGATGAAGTAGACGAGTTTTTGAAGTCCAAGTGTTAAATGTTGAATTAAAACTCAAGAGGCGCATATAATATACTTCTAAATACTATAAAAGGATTACAAGTTTATTTATGAATACTTTGTATCTTATTTTCATAATAAAATTTAAAATTTCTTCAAAATACTTAATTCCTTTTTATTTTTAAAAGTTTAGGCTTCGAATAATTTTATCCTTCTGTTGCAATTAGCTTATTAAAAGTTTATTTTTGCCAAGACAATAGATATCTATATACAAGAACCATTTTTTTTACAGACGAATGTTTTATATAAAAATATAATTGATGGAAAGATTGGTATTTTACTAATAAATAACAGAAGTTGTGACTGACTTCAACTACTATTTACATAATATTTACAAATTTTGTACACTCGCACGTTAGAATCAAATGTCAATTACTCAGGAACATGAACAGATTTTAAAAATTCATCGATTACTATTCTGTTAAATAGAGTTTGTGGATCTGTCTTTGGTTTCTTCTCAACCTGAAAATTGTTTTATCATTAATATCACATTCCAATACATATTTATTATATGGTTAATATTTGATATTAGTTTTTCATACCTGTTTTCCTCCCTTAGAAGGCGATGTATTTTTTCTTTTGCAACTTTTCTTTTTTTCTTCTGAACGTGTTTTTTTGCATCTTGAGCTCTTCGTAGGCGAAGACTTATTCGAAGTCTTATTCCTTTTAAGTTTAGAGGGCGATTTCTTGGGACTTTGCATTTTTTTCTTAATCTTTGGAGAAAGTTTGAACAGCTCTTCAAAGGGGGTGACTTTTAAAATTTCAACATGGTCGGGTTCATCTTCCATGATAAAATGATATTCGCTTTCCAATTCAGAGCTACTGTATTTGCGCTTTCGTTTCTTAATTGGCACCGATTCATCGTATACAAATGACGTGTCTTGACAGTTGGTCTGTATATTGCTGAAGCCCTCTTCGCTTAAGCTTTTATTGCTGAGATCGTGTTCCTTCTCACCCTTGTTCGCAGGTATCAACTGCAAGCATTCAAGCACTCCAGGTATTTTGTCCTGGGAGCTTTCCTGTGTCGGACTGCTTTCCTGGCTCTCATCGTTCTTTTGAGTGTCGATACTCCGACGAGCCGTTTGGGAGCGTGTGGTGCGCTGATCATTAGTCTCTTCGTCGCTGAAAAGATCTCGCTTGACCTGATCGACCTTCGCTTTCGAAATACCTTTTAAATTTTCCGGTGCTGATGGAACCGTGCTTATCGCCACTTCTTCTACTTTGTTCACTTCTTTAGTATCAGTCTTTCCATCTTGTTCTTGCTCATTCTCTTGAGCAACTTTTCTTGGAGACGTTTTACCTTTAGTATTTTTCGTTTCTTTAGTTTCTTCTTTGTTTTTCTTTTCATCATCCTCTACTTTCTCTTCCACTTTAGAAGTTTCTTCTACCATAGCTTCTTCTACTTTCTCATTTTGTGTAGCCTCTACTTCCCCAGCTGTCGGTTCAGTCTTACTCTTCGAAGTATCGGTCGTGGAGGATACAATCTTCTCTGCCTCAACGCTTTTCCTCGTCCCAGGTACTTTCTTTTGCTTACCTTCATCGTTGCTTTTCTTGTGCACATAAGACGGCTTATTGTTTGCAGCTTCTTTGAATTTCGCCATAACTCTCAAACGTTTCTCCTCCAGAGTCAAACCCAATTTGGCGTTGACCATCTGCTGATGCTGCTGTTGCTGCTGTATCGTCGTAAGAGCAACTTTATGCAAATCTCCCTGAAGCAGCTTAGACACCTGAACGGCTATTCCATCAGTGGGTGCAATACTCTCCACTTTTATGATCTTCGGCTTCGACCCAGCGGCGATCTGATTCTTCTCGCTGGAGGTGACGGTGCAGGTCTCCTCGCTGGTTGCCTTGCGTGCTTGATCGCTTTGGGAGGTCGTGATGATCGCGGAGATCTTGGAGGTCAGATTGGTGAGCGTGTCGCGTCGCTGCGCGCGATCCGCGACCGTCACGCTTGGGGTCTCGGAGATCTCCGCCTCCAAGATGCCGTTGTCCTCCTTCGCGGGGGTCTCTTTTATCTCGCCTTCCTCGAGCACCGAAAACACCTTCTGCGGCGAGCGCTCGCTCGTCTCCGCGGCGGGTGCCTGGGAAGCGATCGACACCTCCGGGCTCTCGTTTTCTGACTCAGCGTTTGTGTTGTGCTCGTTGCAGCGGGACTCCTGGACGGATTTCTCGGGTGACGATTCGGCGCTCGAGCAGCTTGACGAGCTCGAGGACGACGTGTTCGACGAGGAGGACGAAGAGCTCGTACTATCGGACTCGTCACCTTCACTGTCCGATTCGGAGTGTGCAGCCGTCGGCTCATCCACGATCTCCCCTTCTTCTATCGTCTCCTTCGACGTGTCCTCGGACGTTAGTCCTACCTCCTCGTCCTTCTCGTCGTTTTCCGCGTTGGAGTTTTGCGGCTTTTCCTGGTGTGCTACTTCAGTCTTTTTGGTTTCCTGTAGCTCTACGATGCTACGCTGGATAGTTACGGTGGTCGTTGTTTCTTGCACCTGTGTAAAATAAACATTATTTTATTGCATTCTACTTGCGCAGTAGGACAAAAGTAAAGGTTACCCTCTAAAGTGGTGTCTCTCTAAAGTGTAATTTCATTCTATAAATGAAATTACACTTACATAATTGAATGTTTTCTTATTCTACATTAAAAATCTTCTACGATAAATGAAAAATATTTCATGTTATATAAGTGACTATACACTTTATAGCACTGTGTCATTTAAATCAGCACTTATGTAATGTCTATCCGTGACTGAAACAGTTCATTTTTGCACCGTGTTATGACCCTCGCTGGCGCTCGGGCCCTAATCTCACGGTGCAAAACTGAACTAGTTTAAGTCGCGGATAGGCGAACCAAAAGTGCTGATTTAAGTTCAGCAGTGCTATTACAAAATTTCGTTCGATACTTGTGCCTTAAATAATCCATCATTACACGACGTGAAAATTATCACCCTCGCTTCGCTCGGGCGTTAACCTCACGCCATTCGATAATGGACTACTTAAGTCACACGTATCGTAATATAAGTAAATAATATCTCACTTATAAAATTTTACATAATTTTTTTTTGTCATGAAAAAAAACTACTGGACTTACCACAATTTTCTCTGCATTCACAAGCTCCTTCGGCTTTGGAGGCTGAGGCTGCTCTTCAGGTTCGTAATAAGGCGAAGGCTTCCTCTCCTGATTCTCCTCGTCGATTATTTTCGGAGTATGGACTATGCAGGGAGTTATAGGAAAGTCAGGCGTGTCTACGACGCAATCTTTGATACTCGTGTTCCTGCACATAGCCCTGACAGATTTAATGAGGCTGTCGCCGGGAGTACTAAGAATTCTCGGCGTTGGCGGGACGTTAATTGTCTCCTCATCCTTGCGAGGCGTTTCCAGATCCAGCAAATCTGGCATGCGTGTCGCCGGAGATGCCTTTTTCGCGCTGATCGGTTTCGACTGTATATCTTCAGTGGTCTCAGTGGACTGTTTAACTGCAGCAAGTCTTTTGCTGAGAGCCGTAGCTGCAGGAGGTGTAATTTCATTCTTCTTCTCCGCGATGATGTTCACCTCCACACTAGTGTTTGCCTCGTCGATCTGCTCCTTTTTATCAGTGTCGCTTTCTTTTTCGGGTTTTTTCTTTTCTTTGTGCTTCTCTTTTGTCTCCGGAGTTTTCGCTTTCTCGCCGACGTTTCTCTTTCTGGTGGTGACCTTCTTCGCGCTCTTAGGCCTGAACTGCTCCTCCTCGCTGACGGTCGCGCCGATGATTTTCCGCAGGTCGCTGTCCCAGCTCTTCTTCTCCACGACCGTCGTCGTCGTCGTTACCGTCGTAGTTGTCGTTGTCGTGGACGCCGCTTTCTCCTCGGCCTGACTCTTCTCGGGCGAGCTCTCGCTCGTCTCGCCTTCGAGGATCAATCCTATACCGGTGACCTTGCCCCAATTGCCTTGGAGCTTGGGTGCGGGGCTCCTTGTGGCGATCGGCACCCGCAGGTACGTTTGCTTGATTGGTGACACCGTCCTCACCTTCTTCACCGTCTGCACGCCCAGCACCGAGTGAACGTTCATCGCGGCTGCCGCCACTTCGCTCTCGAACGGCGGCGACTTGAAGAGGCCGGCGCGGCACACCGACTTCGTCCTCATGCAGGATTGCGGCTGCTTCCGCGCGGTGCCAGTTAGCTTCATCGGCGTGTTGAAGTCCAGCGCGCGCACGTGGCTATTGCGCCTTCTTGGCGTCGACAAGCTCAGCCGATTGTTCTTGGCTCGAGCCTTCAGCAGAGTCTTCGGCGTACGCCTAGTAATTATCGCGTCGGCCGACTTCGATCGATCGTGCTCCTCCTGCATCTCCGCAGTTTCCACTGCGACAGTCGTTTGGATAGGAATAAGCTCCGGTGGATTGGCCTTGGCCCTCGCCTCGGCGTCGAGCTTCGGTTCCTCCCTGATAGAAATAGGAACAGCTGCGGGTTTCACAGGTTCCTCCGGCTTGGATGTTTTAGTTTCTTCGGTGACGGGGTTCGCGAAATTCGCTTTGAAGAAGGGCGATAGACCCGTGCCCGTAGCCATGCCCAGGATGGACTCGTCGACGCTGATGATGGGTAGACTACTGATCGGTGACATCTTCAATTCGGTGCTCTCGACCTCCCCTGCGTATAAGGTGATGGACTCCCCGTTGCTGGTTGGTGCAGCGGTGGAAACGGTGCTAGGGCGGACGACGGGGGAAGAAGTGACAGGTAGCTTGTTATCTGCAACGACGATAGGAATGACTATAGGTTCGTCATTGGGAACAGGTTGTTTTTGCGGACTCTGCTGCTGCATCTGCAAGGCCTTTTGTAATAGTGGATTGACCTGTTGCGTCGCCTCGATCGTTGACTGATTCACCAGGTGACGAGGTACGTTCACGGTGCGCAGGTAGATCGTTGGCTCTGGCGATGACGGTGTCGTGGTGTTCTCGGGCTTCGGCACTATGGGTAGATAACCATGTGAGTTGGTCTTGGAAACTTGAATTTTAAATATAAACGATTTTAGAAATGAAATATTCTATACTTTTGAGGATTTTTAAAGGCAATGGATACTCACCTTTTTCAGGAAAAAATCCGACGTCTCTTTCGGAACATAATATTAATGTTGGCATAGTTGCAACTTCTTGCTCGGGTTTACGTTCTGAACGAGGAACCGTTGGCTTTTGTTTTGGTTTTGCCTTTCTGGTACTTTTCTTTGTTGATTTTGGTTTAACTTCTTCATTATTTTTCTCTACTTCCGTCCCAGTCCCAGTGCTGCAGACTGATTCGACGGTGCCGAAATTCGCTGGTGGATTTTCTACAGGATTTATTTCAGATGTTTGTTCATTATTTAACAAGGAATTTCTCCTGTTGGCAATGACGTTAACGATGTTCATAATAGCTTCTGCATTTGCATTTTCTAGTAATGCATCACTCTCTTTCCTAAAATTAGTACATGATTTCTATCACTGCCTGGAAAAATATTTTTAATTTTATAGTTTCATATGTTTTTTACTCACTCTTCTTCTTCATTGTTAATGTGTTGAGGTTTTGAAGAATTTCGTAGTCTTTGTTTCAATGGAACTTCAGGCCCTTTAGTTTGATCACTGATCTTTGATTGCATAGGTTCATTAGTTCCAAAATTTTCTTCCACCTCCATTGGTTCAATAGTACTAAGAGAACAAAATAGATGAATATTAGTGACAGGAAATTTATAATGTATAAATACTGATAGAAAATAAAATTACTTTGGAGAAGGTTGATTGTTTAACCCTTGAATTTGTCTACCATCTGAATCTTCATCTGGACTGGTATCTGTTTCAGCAACAGAAAACATTTCGTGAAGGAAACCTTCAAATACTGGATCAGTTTCTGTAGCTTCAACTACAGATTTTATGGCATTGTCTAAGTCTGTTAATAAGGAGATATTTGCTTCTACTTGATTTTGACATGTATTGTCTTCTCGAAATGATGTTTCAACGGGAAGGATAGCTTTGTTGATATTTTCTGCAATTCGTTGATGTATTTCTGTCCGATTTAATAACTCCTTTGTTAATATCTAAAATAGTTCATATAAATATAAGAATACTTTATTTCAAAAATTTGATAGCTTTCAAAATATCTACTTACACCTAAATTTTGAATTGATTCATCATGATTAACCTCTGACTCAGTGTCCACCAAGTCACAAGGCCCAGTTTGAACTTCAGTACTAGAGTAACTCATTAATTCTTCTGTACTTGTGCCTGCTGTGCATTTATCTTTTATTGGCTCTACATTGTTTTTTTCCACAGTTTCAGTAGATTGGTCTTTACAATTACTGTTCATGATATTTGGAAATATTAAATTAGGCTCAGCTAAAAAAAAAATTTTGTTAGTTTTCTATTAGTACAAATAGAAAAAGATAAGAATAGTTTATTTACTTGAATATAGATGACTTGGATTGTTTGTTGCAAAAGTATTATACATTTGATCATTTGATGAATTTGTAATATTTGGTTTATTTGAAAATTTCTCACAAACATTAGAATTATTTTCTAAATAATTTTGGCTTGAAGGTGTGTGACCTGAAGATTTATAACCTGGTAAACTTTCAAGAGGAGTGGCTTCAACATCACAATCTAAATAAATAAAAAGTAATATAATTTAATAAAATAATAAATTCAAATTAATGTGTTTAGATAGTAATGAGAATATTACTTTGATTGGCAACATTCTGCTGCAGAGATTTTTCCATTAAATTATTTAATGATTTTGTAGAACGTTTTCCTTTCTCACTGTGGCTATGGTGTCGTTTCCTTGAACTACCAGATATTATAGGAGATCCAAATGAACCACCTGGTGAATTCTAAAATATCAACATTAAATTAGATCATTTAAATAATAAAAATTATATTACAAATGTGAATTATATATATTACTTGAGGAACACTAATATTTACTACAAAACGATGACCTCTTGACGATCCCTCTAAAAGATACCTCAACTGCTCTAAGAGATCATTGCAGTGTTTCATATGTTCACTGTCTGATACTTTATTTAATTTCTCTTGCACTATGAAAAAAAAGACATTTTTAAATAAAGCTATATAATTATTATTTAAATATGAGAATATACTTTACAAAACTTACCCATCAAATTAGCTGAGCAATATTTATCTAAGATGTCCGTTAAACTTAAACCTCCTACTTTTGTACTGTATCTTCCTCCTCTTTGTGATACGAATCGACATTCTTGTAGAAGTGGTGAGGTTTCCATAAATATTTTGGCAGCTTCCTCGCATTTTTGCTCCTGAAGGTATCCTGAAATCAAGTAACACTTAGTCATTGCGAATCTTCACAAGTTTCCTTCTCATACAAGATACACCCCATTCAAGCAATTTACACATTAAAATAAATTTATTATGAAAAATTTAGCTATGCACTAAATCACAGCACTGTAATATTTAAAGAGCTACTTGAAAACCTACTTCACTTCCGAGAAAAAAACAACAACAAATCATCATCACTAAACAAAATAACCAACGGCTCTAAATCTCCTCCCAAACACAGCAGCAGCATCAAGAAGCAACTCGAGCTTAAAAATAGCTCCAAAGAAACGAAATAAAAAAAGCACCATCGAGGAAACAAAGCGAACTCCGAAAAAAAGCACGGAATGCACCGAGTGTTGACACTAGCGCGGGGGTGAGGTTAAGGCGCGGGGACGCCGCTGGCTCCCACTCACCGAGGACGAGTCTCGCGATCTCCGAGGGCAGCAGCGCGTCCATCTTCCGCGATGCACTCGCTCCGCTCCTCTCGTGTGCGCTGCCCGGCCCGCAGGGTCGCGTCGACCACCCCGGCGTCCGCACTGATCCAGTCGATTGCGATACACCGACGCGATGCGAGGCGACCGCGGCCCACCTCCGTCTGCTCCGCTCCGCCTTGTGAGTACAACTGAAGATGCGTGAGCGTGCTAGTATTTTTTCGCGCGCGTTTATCCGCTTGGCGCGCTCTCGACGATCAAAAGGGCGCGAGGACTGCACGCGACGCCCTATGGGTGGCGGGGAATGTTTCAGGTTCCAAGTGTTCCGTAGGGTAATAAAACGATAAGTCCCTTTTTTTTCGTCGGTTGGAGAAACGCGAGATTCGAAGGTCCCGGCGGGGGCGAAGTTCGATGAGGGACAGACGGGCAGAGGCAGATGTTGCGCGGTCGGATTTTGAAGTACAGCTGCTTGTGCTTCGGCTTTTACTTTAGGGAAAATGTTGGATGTTACTGGAAAGGTTGATAGAGATCTTGGTCTTTTTTTTAGACGGCGCGTGGTAATTGAGGCAGTCATCTAAATATTTGTTTATATTTTTGCTAAAGTATGGTTTGTTTCCTTATAAATGAGGTAGAAATACTATACAGATGTAATTCGTAATTTGAAACAAAAAATACAAATTATTCGTTTTATTTTATTCAATATTTTCATATATTGATATTTTATTGATTGCCTTAGATAATTGTTCCTTAATTATATTAAGATATAAGTAGGATGTTTGAACTTTCTTGATGCGATGGATGTATCGGTATAATACTTTTACCGATATTTATATCAACAATTAATTTTTTTATAGTTTTAAATAAACAATATCCTTTATAATAACTGATACGCATTTTTCTAAAGTTATTACTTTTTCTTATTCTGAAATAAGAGAAAGTGATAAAGTATTGATACAAAGAATGAAAAAACGCAATTATTACGTTTTTACATAATTACATAAAGACTGAATATCAATTTCAATTGATATTCAGTTGCTTCAACTCTCAAAAGTTGAAATAGTATAAAAAAACTAATGCACTAAAATTAAAAAAGAAAATCTCAAAAAGATATTTTTCTTCAAAATTCGATTATATTAAAAAGAGTTTTGAGAGGCAATAGGTAAATACGTGGGTACCACGTATACGTGGGTTACCCATGTAATAAGTGAATTTACTTTTATTTAATTTTAGAGATTATATGTTAATAAAATGAAGGTAGTAGTGAAAATTTAGTTATTTTTGTAAATTGGTTAACATCTGAACAAGAAATAAAACTACGTAATTAAACGTGACTATTGACACGTACTACATAACTATTAACTTTCTTAATGACGTTATAAGAATAAACTTATTAAGTACTTTATAAAGTGAATAGGGAGAAGTAGGAAAGATAGAGAAAGACAGATTTCTAGGTGTGTCTAGACAGTCCTCACTGTCTCGCCGTCTGGGCCGAACCCGTCCCATCCCTCCGTTATGATGGCCATCAATTAGTTACAGCCACCGGGTCAGGCGCCGTGATCCAATTTTCCTGGACTTGCCGATTTTTCTCCACCGACACTTCGCCAATAGTATTCGAGCTCGAGACCGCGCCGATGGTGGGGGAGAAAGCAAACGGGGCTCAGGAGGGGCTGCAGTCAAGTCGAATATAAGCAAATTAGTAGCTTTCCGCTCGCGCAGTATCCCGGGACTCTCGACGACCGAGGAGACGCGCCGCATTGCTCGCTCTTATACTCCTTCGTTCCTTCGCTCCTTCGAGACTGAACTGCAAACAAAGGTAAACTATTTCAATGAAAATCTATAAATTAACGAAATAATAATAATATACATTCACGACTAATTTTTCACTCATTGATTTTTTTACATTTGCGAACTGACGTTGCAATTTGTATAATAAGCAATAAATTGACAATTACAATTTTGCTTCGCAGTTACTTTGGATCTTCGAAAATGCTCCGCAACGCAGCGCAACTGATGGTGCACGCCGTGCTGCTGTCGACTCTGGCCAGTGTATCAACAGGACTACCGGCGAACAAGTCGTCGACTCTGGCCGGCCGACCGGACGGCAGGATCGTGTTCCCGTCGGATGACGTGGACGCCGAGCGGTACGCGTACAAGATACCGGCGTGCAAGAACTCGACCTTCTGCGAGGACGTGCAGGACTACCCGAGCGACGTGGTGGAGGTGGCGCTGCAGAAGCACAAGGACCTGAAGCTCCTGTCCGGCGTGGACATGGTGACGGACGTGCTGCACCGCGTGAACGTCGGCCCGGAGGACAGCGCGCTCTGCGAGTCCGAGGAGAAGGTGGTGTACCCGAAGGTGGCGCTGAGCAAGGACATGCAGTGGCTGTTCGTGGTGAATCAGGGCGACTTCACGCAGGGCGTGCGCGTGGAGATATGCGGCAACGAGAACAACGGCTGCGGCCTGATCGACGGCTTCGCCGAGGGCTACCGCACCGTATGTAAGCAGAAGTACATATACAGACAGCTGGTGGCGGTGTCGCCGAGGGGCGAGATCAAGCCGGAGATGTTCCGCTTCCCCGCGAGCTGCTGCTGTCACATCAAGTTCATGGACTATCCGTATCGGCGGATCGGCAAGAAGGAGGAGGCCTCGCCGAAGACGAAGAGATAATGCCGCACCACTCGTACGGACTTAGCCCTGCGAAGTAAATTTTGCTTGCCTTTAGTAATTGATTAACGATTGAACGTTGCGTGCGTTGATGTATCTTGTAATGTGCGATGTAAATATTATTATATTATATAGAATGTAATATATATAAGAAAATTTAACTTAAGGGTATGATTTCTGTTGAGAGAAATGGAATTTTATGAAAATGTTATGGCGTATAATTTATGAAAATAATTTATATTTTACAATAGACTGATTTATTTAATAAATATTAAATTGACGATGCAAATTATTGTAGTTGTTTTTAGCTTTAATAGCCTCTGAACTACCGATTGCCGATCTGTCTTTCCTTACTTTTGTTACAACTATGTTACATATTATATAATATATTTTATATTGAAATTAGACATTTGACCGAATAGCATCTCATTAAAAGCTTAAGACTATAAATTACGTTCTAGTAATTGTGTGTAATAAAATTCTCAGCTATATAAGAAAATGAAATACTATCATTTAATGTGCATCAAATTAACGTTAAATACCGATATAACTTGAAGTGAGTGATTATAAATGAGTTTCGTTACTGTTATTTTAAAAATAGAAATAGAATAATTTGTTCAATTATTGACTGAAATTTTTTAAAAGTATAATGCATAGTACAATAAATAAATTTAATCAAATAAAACAATAAGCACTTAAGTGTTTTGCGAATATCGAATTCTGTTAAACTATAATACACGACGCGCTAGTCGTGTCAACCATTGTAAAAAACAGATTAATCATTTCATTAATAAATGCAACTAGAAAAGGTTTTTTGTAATTTCTTAAAGCACCCGAATAAAAATCTCGATTAAATTTTAATTTAAAAATAACGTAATGTTGCACTGTTTCAATCGCGTCGTGGAAAAGTCAGCTAAGCTCTTACGGCAGCCGGTCACCGCCATTTGGCGCCTATATATAATACACACCGCGTAAGTAAGTAAACGCATCCCCTCCTCGAGCGGGCATTGTGCGCGTCCACCTGGTCGACGGGAGTCTTGCGCGTATTGCACGCACGTTCACCTCCCCCTTGGCATTGGAGGAAGACGGGCTGATGTAGACGACCGGCGCGCTCGTCAAGGCGAATCTCCACTTGTTGCTGGACGTCGGATGCACTTTCTACGGATTGATTAGAATGTTATTACTTTAAATTTTTTTATTTCCTTTAGTAATTTTCAAGAATGCATAATCAAGTGTAATGTTTTTAATAACTTACAATCTTGTAAAAATGTACAATTGGTGTGAAAAGATTCTTATTACCGCATTAGCAACTGCACATCTGAAAAAAAATATGCCGAATTAACAAGTGCTAAATGTAGCGCGCCGATGAAACATTCAAACGTTTGTGTATTTACATGCATATGGAATGCAGCTGAATGTAATAATCATTTAAAGCGTAAAAATAAGCGAGTTTTTTTACTGCTAAAATTTATACAGTTTTTGTTACGAGACAAACTAGAAAATCAAAAAAATTAGTATATAGTGATTCGTAAATTGTAAAATAGTTATTATATCTTAACTTTAATTCAAGTTTATTACGTTTATAGTAAAATTAGCTAGACACTATACCTATTTACTTTTTTGATATTTTGACTCTTATTCTGACCGGTACTGTTAATTAGGGCGTAAAATTCTCCATTCCGTTTAAGATTTAACACTTGATCTTCTTACTGTATGAATAAACAAGATTATCATATTTAAAAAGGAGTATCGATCTCTTCAGTAATGTATCGGGCAATAATCCAACAGGAACAGGATATCAAATAGCGCCTTGGGGCTCGAGAAACCACACAATGTTACAGAAGGGTTGCCTGTCTTTTTTGAAGAGTTCGCGTTACAGTGTGATTCTCAGCTTACTTCAAAAATTGCTACACTGGGAAACAAAATACAGTGGATTCGAAGAGATATGGGATATCACATAAAAATAATTTTAGATTTGTAAAGGTATGGCAAAATAACAATTATTGTCCTTTAAATGACGCACAAATCTATGAAGAGTGAATCACCAAATGCTTGATGGATTTAACAAAATTTCAGTACTTAAGAACCGGTTCGACGGTCAAGCGAAAGTGACAGTTTTCGATAGCTTATCAGCTATGATATTTATAGGTATCTTAAGTGCTCCGCATACTTCAATTTTTATTGATTACTGTGCGGAAATGAACAATATTGCACAATCGGCAAAAAATTAATATTTTTAAAAATAACTTCCCGGTATTAAAAAAACTATTAAGTGCGTCAGAACTTATATTTTTTTATTGTACAAATTTCGTATGTAAAGATAGCAGATTATATAATATTACCACAGATTTTCCTTTTTCAACAAGACTATAATTTCAACTACTGTACTAAATATTTGAATTTACACGTTTTTTAAACTAGAAGCCGTAGAAGTAATTAAAACAGTATTAAGTTTTGTTAAAGAATGGCAAAAAATCTGTAGAGAGTAATTGAAAGACCGTAAAAAATCTACCTGTAGCGCCGCGGTTCAGTTGCTAGGCAACCACAACAATGCCATTTTGTTAAAGGGACGGCGCATTCTGTCTAATATAACTGTGCTGACTGTTGCAGCATATTGTGAGTTAACTGTGCAGATAAAATAAAATTTAATAAAATTTAATAAAAAAAAGCTTCAAAGCTGAAACAGTATTGTGCTTGTAACAGTTGCTCCAAAAGGTAAGCGTAATGTTTTCGTTTCGTTTCGGAGTTACGAGGTTAGGTTGCCGGATTATATTAAATTTATTGCTCTGCTTATAGTATTTATCGTAATAAAAAATTTTCAAAATATAATACAAGATAAATTTCCATTTTTTTATTTATATTTCATTTCGTTTTTAGTATTTTGTTATTGGCAAAAGTCTTTGCTTATTACATAGTACTACTCTGTACGTTTTAAATATTTTTTAGACTTACAGTATTTTATTTAAACAATAATAAATAATAATTCACTTCTTCTTTTAGAGAAAAGTTATGGCGTCAATTACAAGTAAACAGGATCGTAAAGCACATGCTAACCACACAGCTAAAAAGGGTGCAAAAGGAAAAAATAATAATTTTAACTCTAGCATTACAAAAAATGCAGTGTCTTTAGTAAATAGAAATAAAACAAATAACAAAACTTTTCAATTGAAATCTTCAGTAATACGAGAAAGACTGTATCCATTTAGAAATCGCATAATTCTTATCAGGTATATAAGAAACGTCAGGACCTACAATTACTGAAAAAAAAGGATCTTGCATATATGGCAAAGATAACTACTTTGAAGAAAAGTGCATAAGAGCCAGAAGGTTTTGTAAATATGAAGAAAACAGGAAAAAACAATGATGATTTATCTATTTAGAAAACAATAAGAGTCAAGAAACTATGTAACTATTTATAACACTGATGTGATATAAAAAACTTTCAGATCGAAAGTACTTTATGAAATACCATTATTATCTGTTATTTTGGAACTGGCTTATTTTATGCAGGTATTTTCTCAACAATAATTTGTTAAATATTTACTTAATTAATTAATGATTTTCTAATATTAATAATTATTTCAGACTCAAAAATGATCATGTAATACACAAAAGTAGATTATACGAAAACTATAGAAAAAAATTTTGAAATCGATCGAGATGAAAATAATAAGCTAAAATAGAAGAGCAATATTATTTCTTTTTAAGTAATATAGCAACTTTGTCTATTACATAAAAGATTTACTTAAGTGTAATATACTGAATGAATTTATTCTTGGACATAACTTTGAGAAACAGTAAAAGAGGACAAGCTTTTCCAGTGTAACTATGAATTTTATATTAAAGGATTAATTTACGTAAATTTATAAGATGATGTAATCTTTGTGAAAATCTACAATCAATATTTTCTTTTGTATTATTGTTAAATATAAAACTGTCCTCAGTCTTTTGTCTAAAAAAATTGTCTTCAAAGTTTCCCTTTTTCTATCCTGTAACTGGTCCTGTAAATGAAAAAATTATTTTTCTAAGTTCCGAACATTAATAAAATAAAATTACCTTAAAATGAAATATTTTTGCAGAAAAATCGCATGCGTTGCAAGTCTAGTATTGATCAGAAGTGCAGAGTTCCTCATTAAAACTTTAAACAATGCTCCCGAGCATAATTGAAAACTCGCGCAAAAGCTCTCCTTATTCTAGCGGCAGGCTCAATTATACGAAAAACTAGCTCATTGCCATTTAAATTTCAATCGGCAACTGGAATAATTAACGAAAACATTTCCGAACGGAATCCCACCGTACAATACAACGTGAGAATCCCTCCATTAAAAATCCCACTTAATCCGCGATAGCCGCTCGTAAACAATCAAGCTCAGGCCCCAAGCGAACTTTTCCGTGAATGAAGCTCCGAAAATTGCGCGCTCGTTCCGCGGGCTCCAATTATCGTGTCTGCAGGAATACGCGCGAGGCCGCAGCGTCAACAAAGCGTTTTAATCCCCGCAGGAGCTCCGCAGACGCTAGTGTACAACCGGCCTAAACCAGCGTGTACACTTACTTACCCCGTCGCACACCTACGTGACACCTTCGCAGAATCCAGAGTGTCCGCACGTATGTACATACATACACCGCCGTCTCTCCGTCTGTCTCGCTCCTTCTCTCTGTCGGTTCCTCGCGAGCGAGACGAACTGCAAAGAGTAGAGGGGATAGACGAGAAACGGTACGTCACACGGCGGCGCACACCTCGCTCTGTGTGCGCCTGCGACTCTGCGGGCAGTCGAGGCAGTGCACTGATAAACCGCGCGCGTCCGTCCGACGACACTCGCCGTGCAAAACGACTCGGGAGCCCGCGGGTTCGCATCAACGGGGCTCGCGCGAGGAGTCGACGCCGCAGTGGTGAGCGCAGACCGCGAGGACTGCACTGCACGAGGAGATCGGGAGGCGCAGCGCGCGGAGAGCGACGGGCAACATAGCGAGGCTGCTCGGTGGCGCGGCGAGGAGCTGCCGAGTCCGCGTGTCGTCTTCTTCGTCGTCCGCCTGCTGCTCGCCGTTCCGGCTCTTTGCCCAGCTCCTTCTACCCTTTTATGCGGCACGCAGCGGATGTAGCAGCAGTAGCAGCAGCAGCAGTCGCAGACAGCAACGACCACGACGACGACTGCCGAGATCGCTGCTGTCTGCCCGTCTACCCGTCACGATGAGCTTCCTTTTGTGAGTCTCTCTCGCTTTATATATATATACATGCGCGATAGCCGTAGTGTACAGTACAGTGTGCAGTATCTCTTTCTTCCCCTTTCGCTCTTTTTCCGTGTCGCAATCTTGCGATGCACGGCTCTTCCCTTTTTTCTTTCTTATTTCGTCGAGTGCAGTCTCCCCGATTTTATTCTTCTCTCTCGTCGCGGGTATACACATCCTTTGATGAGCTTCGTGCGAAACGAATAGAGAAAGAGAGAGAGAAAGAGAGAGAAGGAGCGCGCGGAGAGAGACGGATACTTTCCCCTGGCGGGCGAGAAAGCGAGGAAAATCGCGGCCGAGCGTGTGCACACGCCGCGGGGCCGTATACGAGTGGGTGCGCGCGTGTGCTCCTCGAAGGGGAACATAACATAATAATCGTTATGTACGCGCTCTCCGCGCCGTTTTCTCCGTCTTTCTCGCGCCGCGACGAATCCGTCGTCTGCGAAGAGAGCCGAGCCTCCGCAGCGCACCACGACTTTTTTTCCTCTCTCTCTCTCTCTCTCTCTCTCTTTCGCTCGCTCTCGCCTCTTGGGTTCTTGACCTGAGTTTACGTGCGCGCACTCGATGCGAATTATATATTCTCTCTCTCTCGAGCTCACGGCTCGGTGACGTGAAAAAGGTGGTTTCCCTCCCTCCGCTCCTCTCTTACCTCTCTCTTTCTCTTTCTATTTCTCTCTCTCTCTGTTGCTCGCGCGACGTGCTAAAAATAGAGGTAGCTTTGTTTTTCGAGAGAGTGTCTTTCTTTTGCGTTTCCAGACTTCCTGTTGATCTATTTATTTTTTTCCATTGTTGTTGCAAGCAGTGCATTATTGGCGGCGCTGGATCGCCGCGGGTTTGCACAAGCGATGAGTCAGGGTCTTACTTTCCCTGCGCGCCTCGTTTTTCTTGCTCCAAGAGTTTTTCTGCTCCGAATCATTGTTGTATCCTGTTCGATTAGGTCACTTTGTTTGTGCGTGCCTTGGAGTCAACAGAATTTTCAAAAATAATTTTTTAAGTTGTGCATTTATTTTGCGGACAATAATATAATGCTGATAAACATTTTGTTAATGCAGTACAAAGTAGTAATCAGATAAGAAGTATCAAAAATTGTTTATATAAAAATGTCTCAAATTAGTATTTATCTAATCTGAAGGGTGATAAGATTAATGACTAATCAAAACGTTAAACTTGAAGTTTAGTTGAGAGCAGAATCAATGTTAATGTTAATGAGGTGGAAAACCAGTTTTATTTAATTTTAATTGAATAAAATTTCTTGGCAAAGTAATTGTCGTTTTTCTATTGGCGATGAGTCACTGATACAATTTACTTTCTGTCTTTTTTCCTTGGCCTCGAATATTATGCTCCAAATCATACTTTGATATCTTGTTTCCTTGGCTTTGTGTAGATCTAGAAGTATCGTCGTACACATAAAGGAATTCCCAACAAATTTTCTTTATTATTCATAACAAAACATTGCTGCATCTTTTAGTTGTTGTGCAAATGTGCACTAAATAGACAATCAATGTATTTTTAATATCCATGAATGTATAATAATAGCTACAAGATTGGAACAAAAATAGACTATTTGAAATGAATGGCATTGCCTTACGTTATATAATACAATATTTTTGTATTTTAAAATCTTTAGAAGTATTGGTAATAAATGCATTTCTAAAAATTGAAAAAAAAATTTTTGTTATGGGTGTTTAATAATTCTTTGACTGAAAAAATATATTTCCAATTTAAACATATTTTAAATTGAAACATTAATTTATGAAATAATAAATAATTTTTTGTTAAATTAATTAGTCACTTCTGTATATAAATGAAACATCTCTTTTCTACTCATGATGATAACAGAATAAGTACACATATGTGTTTTTCAATCTGAGGTTCCACTCTTGGGGAAATTGATAACCTTCTATAGAACTTAAAGTTATATTAGTGGGGCTGACGAAATCAGAGCTACTGTGCCTGATTAGACTCAAACTTGCTTTGCTGCGAGACTCACAGCAAGACATGTTTTCAAAGATTCGTGCTTTTATTTTAAATTTTTGGCGCTACAGGGACTACATTCGCAATTACTTTTATAAAAAGAATAAAGCAAGATATTCATTGAATGTCTAATGTATCTAGATATGCTAAAACGGTTTGTTTTGCGCAGTGGAAGCCGTTCATCTAAAACATTCAAGCCGAAGAAGAATATTCCAGAAGGGACTCATCAGTATGACTTGATGAAACATGCAGCGGCTACCTTGGGATCAGGGAATCTTCGTTTGGCTGTTATGCTTCCTGAAGGAGAAGACTTAAATGAATGGGTCGCTGTCAATAGTAAGTAAACCGTGCAAAATCTTAAAGTTTCGTAAATTACTGAACTATACTCTTTTAATCTTTGCAAGAAGTTTAAGGTTAGTTCACTGATATTACATTGATAATCAATATTTAAAGAAAACTTTTAATTTATTTTTTCTAAAAATATTGTAGCTCTTTAAGTATAATATTTATTTATTAAAAGAAACGATTATTTTTTTAAATAACTAATCTGTTAAATTAAAATTTTCAGCTGTTGATTTTTTCAACCAGATTAATATGTTGTATGGAACTATAACAGAATTTTGTACTGAAGACAGCTGCCCTATAATGTCAGCTGGTCCAAAGTACGAGTATCACTGGGCTGATGGACACACTGTAAAGAAGCCCATTAAATGTTCAGCTCCCAAGTACATTGATTATTTAATGACTTGGGTGCAAGATCAACTAGATGATGAGACACTTTTTCCGTCAAAAATTGGTAAGAAATTTCATTGTTTATTTTTATAAGACACTGGTCACAGATTTGAATGATTAATTCAGTAACTACTTAATGACTTTATTAATTCAATTTTTATGAATTTTAGGAGTACCTTTCCCTAAGAACTTCCTTTCAATTGCAAAGACAATATTGAAGCGACTTTTTAGAGTTTACGCACATATTTACCATCAACATTTCAGTGAAGTTGTTCAACTTGGAGAGGAAGCTCACTTGAATACCTCTTTCAAGCATTTCATTTTCTTTGTTCAGGTGTGTTAATACATTTATTTTGTTCACATTTAAAGTTTACCGATTGTTAAACGTAAATCTTGATATTTTTTCAAAGAATATTTCTTTCCCAAAACAACCTAATGATAATCTTGTGATTATAGTAGTTTAATTTGATTGAACGGCGGGAGCTGGCTCCCCTACAGGAGCTCATAGATAAGTTAACGGCAAAGGAGGCACGATGAACGTCCTCAGAACTATAAGCAAGGTAGAACAAGAGTAAGAAAGGAAAGCAACAGAATAATCAAGGAAAAGCGAAGCACTGTGAAACCCCTCCAAAGAATCTCTCGTTCGCGCGTTCTTGAGCGCATATGCTGCTCTGCCTATTTCCGCTACGTAATTATACCGTCGCAACTACATGCATATTATTTAAAAGAAAACTAACTTTAACGGCTTGCTCTCGACACGCACGTGTATTAGCTGTCGTCAACAGTTGCAATATAGTATCATTCGTTCATTCACATTTTTTTCCCCTGTTTCAAAGCTGTCATTGGCGACGCTTCAGAGTGCACGTGTAATCCCAATTGCAGAATTAGCTTGCGAGTCTTGTTTTTCTCTCCCAAGTGCTTGATCAAGTCTTCGGAAAGTGAACGAAGGAAGACTCGGATTATGTGAGGCTGATGTAAGAATTATTCTTGAGTTTTGCTACAATGTTTAAACAGAAAAAGAAAGTGATATCACCCATGAGATGAACTGGCTAAGAGTATATAAGAAAGTGATCTTTGTTGAGTGAGACTTGCACGTTATAGGATGGCGAGGATGAGAATAGAGCGACGAGTGAAATATTGACGATTGTGTTCGCTCCAGATAATGGAAAAGAATGCAATCTCGAAGATGCATTTCTTGATAATGCATTTTTATTCGGGGTTTTCCTTTTTCTGCGTCTCTTTTTTTTAATTCTTCCCGCTGTTTCTGTTTAATTTTTCATGTTTCAATGACACTTCTCTTATGCTGAAGCACACAAAACTTTCAAAAGACTTTTTGCACATGACAAGTAGTATGTTGATGAATTTTAACGTTATTCTGTTACCGAAGTTCTAGATTACGAATGTTTCAAAATTTTTATCAAAATATAACTTCATCTGTCTAGGAGGCTTTGTGAAAAATTTTAAAACATCTAAAAAATGCAAGATGTTTATTTTAATTTTAAACGTGCTTTATAAGTCTTCTAGATAGCCTTTCGAATTTTTAGTTATTTCACTAATTATCATGCTTGCTTAGTATTACCTAGGAAGAAAATCGTTTTACTTTGTTTCATATATTTTTGTACAACAAATAACAAAATGATTTTCGCTATAAGCTAAGGTGGAATACCTGAAAATTCGTTAAAATATTTTTAATTATTCAAAAACAATTGTTATTAAATTGATAAAGTGGATGAGATTTTTTAATAATTTGAGTAACGAATTTTTTTACATGAATAAATGTCCACGTAAAGATTGAAGATTTTAATTAAAACGTCTAAAAATAGAGGTATGCTGAACATCATCAATCTTTGACTTTGTCGCTGTTCTTTTATATTTTTTTTTTTTAGAAACTTAGTGTAACAGCGTTTGGTATAATAAGGGTATTAGCATAGCATACTACTATTATAGTACTCACAATTTTCGTTAATTTACTTTTTTTCTACGAGAGTATTGTTCAGTGCTTCGACAATTTTACATTTTTTTGAGAAAATAATGTGTGCATTGATGCAATGGAAATACCATTTTCAAGCGCAAGCTTCCGTTCACTATTTCTGTTTCCTATATATTCAATAATGAAATGAAAAGAGCAAAATACGCCTTTGCTGCCTAATCTTTTTTCTGATACTTTTGAAAACAAAAATAATTTAGCTATCAATTCATTTTGGTGCACGCATAAACTGTATTTGAGAAATTATTTTTTATGTACATACATTCGTATATTTATATATAAATGTAGATGTTAAATGGCATGACATTAATTATAAGTTGAGAGATGATATTCGTTCGAAAAAGAGCAAGTACCCGAGGTACCAAACACAATCATTGTCTCCGATCGAAATGTTAAAGTAAGCGATATTTTGACCAAATCAATGTGTAATTAATTGCATTATTGTATTTGAATGAACATTCGCTTTTACACGAGAAATTGAGGCAGTTTATCGGGAGCTTCTGTAACTATTGCGAAACACCGTTGGAAAAGACTTATTTGTTTCATCAATGTAATAGAAACTTGCATGTACTACGATGCGAGTATTATATTTCATCAACGTCTCTCATTGATTTCAAGAGACTGCAGCGAGTTGCTTTTTGAAAAGGCTATGCCTTCAAAAAAAAAAGAAAAATTCGTCGATCAAATGCGGTTCGATTGAACCTTCAGTGAATTTTGTCGTCATCTGGACGGCTTCAATCTATTTTATTTTAAGTTATCAATTTATTTGCCTATAAAAAAATAGGTAAATTGTGGAAAAGTAAAACGCGAGTCTACATTCCGACTCTATTAATGTGTATATGAATGTCGACGTGCCTGCTCTCGAAGTAGCAGTCATTCGAGGTATTGTTGCCTTAAAAGAGGACCATTGGGAGGCTCGTCTTTTACTTTTTCCAGCGAAAATGAATTTTACAAATCAGAGATATTTTGAAAATCTAACGAAAGATTTAGCTCACGAATGTGGGAGGAAATCGTTTAATCATCGATTTTAGTGAGAGCTTGTTCGAGCATATTTTCGTTTCGATTATAAATATGAGATCTTAAAAATCGCGTGATCTTTTTTTACTAACAAACGCATTGGAAAAAATCAAGAATGTATAGGATGAAGTTTTTGATTGTTTTGATGAAAGATTTAACATTTTATAATGAAACAAAAATATACTTAATTTTAAGAATAGTGATTATTTGGGTGCATCTAAGTATCTTATTTATTATGCATTGCAAGTTGCGCTTTTTCGTTTCGACGATTGTTTTGTTTTGCTATGTATTTTTTTTCTTTGTAATTTGTCCAGTTGTTCTCTTTGAAAAAAAAAAGAATAATCATGTTGCAAATCACGATTAACTGTGAGAAAAATATAAATGTCCATCGTTGTTTATCGATTAGCCAACATTTATCCTCAGTACTTAAGAGCATAAAGAAAGGAAGCAAAGGAAGTAGACTAATAATAAAAGAAAATAGCGGCACTAGAGTGCGAGAGGCGCATGTTCGTTGTCAATTCGGTCCTCGTAAATTTTCATCGCAAATTTGAATATTTTACCAGCTATTAACTGTAGATCGCTTAGATGAAAAAAGTAAAAAGTCAAGCAGAGAACAACCGTCTTCTTCCCTTTGCATCGTCGACGCCGTTTTCGGACTTAACGCCTTTGTATTAAAAATAAGAACTCATTGCGAGTCAAAAACATAAGTGACCAAAATTGACGGAATAAGAGCATTAAAAGAAATCGTGTGTCTATGACCTGCCGCGGGTATTTTTCAGCCGTCATACGCCTATATTTTTCAATAATCACGAAGCGTAATTGTTAAGAAGTAACGAGCAGAGACAAAAAGAAAAGTAACAAATATGTCGATGAGGAAACCTATATGTGATCATCTCTTTGAGAAGCCGAGCGAATAATAAAAAAAATTAAGAAATAAATAATGCGAAAAAATATTGTAAGCGAAAATGATAAAAGAAAAAAGTGTACGAATTAAAAGTAATAAAGTAAGGAGAGGAGATACGTGCGTCTCTTCGCTAAAAATAACGTCGCAGGTCGTCGCGGCGCTGCTCGGGACGCGCGCATTCAAAAACACTCAGCACTCCGCTGGCCATCCACGGAGCGCCGTGATCAATCGAAACTCGTGCCAGAGGCTCTGGTGATAAATCTGTGCAATGTAAATAGTATTTTTTCCAAATAAACAAAAGCTCGATGTAATCATAAATCGCTTATGTCTTATTGTAAAACCTTTTTCATAATGTCAGAATAGTTTTATTTTTTTAGCACTTACCTATTTCAGTGTTTTCATTCTTTAGAAGCCTACTGTAAATTAGTTTTATACATAAAATATTTAAGAACAGTTTTTAATTGATGATTTTAAATATTATGTTTATTGCAATTTTTAAAGCTTTTCTAAATTACGTCATTTTATTTTATTATTTCTTGATAAAGAGCAATATTGATAAAAGAAAAGCTTTAAAAGAAGGATATTCAGTCGTATATCGATAAAAACAGCAAAGATATAAGTCTAAGCAATTTTAATATTATTTTTATCGACACACGACGCTTTCGGCGAAAGATTAGCAAGGTTCTGAATTAAGCGTAAGCATCGTTTTACAAAAATCAAGTTTATTCATTCAATTTTATAGATATACACCTGTTATGTAGAAAGTTTCACCATTATTATTTTTTTTTGTTCAGTTTCGCATTTTCCCCTCGTTTTTTTTAAATAAAGGACACCTCGACGACGCGTTCTCACTGTGCCGGGGGGTGCAGTTCGAATCTCGCGCTCGCCGCTCACGGAAGCGCGTGCGAGCGCGAATTTCGAATCGGCGAGGGCCGAGAGAGAGAAAAAAGGGAGGACGACGAAACACATCGCAGCACGCGGAAACAACGGAGGGGTGCGTGGACAACGAGCATTTGGGACGGCGAACGATCGCCGAGGCGTCCCGGTCTTCGTAAGTTCATCTTTTATTTTACATATAAACCCACTCGAGGCATTGTATATGTATGTATATTTTTCCTCCTTAATATCATTT
The DNA here is from genome assembly GCA_900480045.1 of Eurytoma adleriae. NCBI lineage: Eukaryota > Metazoa > Arthropoda > Insecta > Hymenoptera > Eurytomidae > Eurytoma > Eurytoma adleriae. The sequence goes on along the minus strand of UXGC01000241.1, from coordinate 173,959 downwards.
TTTTCATCGTTTTTCTTTTACTCTCGTTAAATAATGTTTTTTTCCTTTTTTTATCTGGGCGAGTATTTAGAAACTCTAGATTTTTTTATGCATAACGTTATACTCTTGTGTTTATATATTTTTTCGTGACTTCCCTTAATATTTTCGAACATTTAAATATATATTTTTGTTGCATCGTGACATCCTTTTCTCCTCCGCAAGTGTACATGATAATTTATTTTTTACTTCTCGTAGGCGAAGTGTGCACGCGACCTTTTTCCCGGCGGTTATATACTTTTTTTTTTATTTTACATTTTTTTGTTCGTTGGCGCGCGTTCCCGTTCTCTCTTCTTTTTTTTACTAAAAGGAAATAATTTTTTTGTCGAGCTTTTTAGCTCGCCCTTGCGCTACGTGCGAATTTTTATCTCGCAGTTAAAATTTTCTTTTTTTTTTTAACGTCGCGACTGTTACACCCGTTTGGACATTATTTCGTTAACGCGTTCTAATTGTAATCCTTATTACCGTAAACTAGTTTAATAAATCGGCGTATGGCAGTTTAACAGAATCCCGGAAAAAATACATACATTTTTGCTTCGTGACTTAAGAGTAATTTAAATGTATCTATTTCCGGGACGAGAGAGATACTTTTTTTATTTTCGGCTCGCGCGATTCAACTCTCCAATTGGTTTATTTTGCCGTATTATTTTTTTCGAACCTTCCTTATGGAAAGAAACTATTGACCCGCGGAAATGTCTTTTTATGATCGAAAATGAATATTCGAACGGCGCGAGCGCAGTGGGAATATCTGAATAACGAAGTGCTCGTAGCGTTTGGATTTCATTCGCAATTATTTAAATGCAAGTCTGATAAAAAGTACGAACTCTAATTTTTATGTTTTTTTTTCAATTTTAGTAAGTGGCCTTTTTTGTCGGCCAGTGAACATATTCTTGCTATTTTGTTTTAATAAAATCCTCTCGACCGTAAATTACTTTTTATAATTACTGGAGTATCGTAATAATTTCTAATATTTTATAAGTCGATGATTCTTATGTACGGATTTAATTATGCGTACTTTAAAAGGTATATATAAATGTAAAAATCAATGTGAAACGTCTGATTAATCTCGTTTGCTATTATATATAAGTATACTGTCACAGTAGTCTAAAAACATTTCTTTGAGTATTGGAATTTTATAAACATCGAGTTTTCAATTTAGCTTTACGCTAGATTTATAAGCATTATTAGAGGACAAGTTTTATCAAATTTTATTAAGAAAGTTTTGTTATACGTTAATTAAAAATCAAAATCACTTATCAAAAACTACCCTCCTTAATTCTAATAATTATTCATCGATTGAAAAAAATTTATATCGGCCTTACCAAATAAAACTCGTAGTCGTAAATTTTAGTTTGGCGGATTTTTTCGTAAAAATATTAGAAAATTTTTTTTTAACGATAAAAAACTTAAAAAAGAAACTTTGCGTTTTGTTTTCGCAAAATACTTTCTTACACCCTCGACGTCGTGTACTTTTCGAACAATCGCAATAGTTTTTTTTCCATAAGGACACGCTGACGCACTACACTTCGACCATCAACGGAACACTGAGTAATTAATTATAATTCGCGATGCACACACTTATCTTTGCCTCGCGATTCTTTAAACGTCGGCGGCTTTTTATTTCGTTCGTTGTAGTAATATGTCGTTTTTTTAAATTCCTTTTGTTTCTAAATGGCTAGAGGTTTGTTTTTTTTACCTAAAAACGTACGGTACGATATCATAATTATTTTATTAGTTTTTTTTTCTTTACGACCGCGGCGCGAAACTTCGGACTTACATTTTTAAAGTAACATCTATTTAATGACGCAAGCGTTTTTAAAAGTTAGTATGTTGAATGTTAAAAATATTATTAGTTTATGTATAATGTAACGTATTTTCTTTGCCGAAATAATTAAGGGATAAAGTATTGTGATTTTCTTCCACAATAATTAAAGCTTTTAACGGGAACATTTTTCTCTATATATAGGCGTTCTTCCGCTCAGATATGTTGGGTCTCGCGGAGTTATTGTGGTACTTTGTTAATCGCATGCCCTGCACGGTTAATTTCACTGTTTTCCAAAGTTTACGTATATATAATAGTACGGAAACGTAATTAACATTTTGGACTTGGTTGTTGATCCGGCCTTACATTAACAAAAATAATACGAGCTTGCGTGAGACGAAAAATCTTACAATACTTAGTGAATGATGAACGAAAAGCCCGAATCGTCTTTTCCGCCTGCGAATTGGAGTCGTACAGTACGTTTGCAATACGCGTACGCGGCACCCTTTTTACCCGCTCGTTTATAATCACTATATATAGATATTTTTTATAAGTTACTTTAGTACTATGAATTGTAATTTGTTTACTTTTATGTAGATTTAGTAAAGAAAAGGCTCTCCTATAAACGTTGCGACTTATAACAAAATGTCACTCTAGGAATACCGTTCGGCTGGTTTTTTTTCACTGCCTTCGTATCATCTTTTGTTTTTTATAACTCGTAGTTCTTCATTTTCTTACTCTCGTTATCGCACGCTGGTCTGTTTTTTTTTTAAATTTGTTCATGCTTTTCGCGGTTGTACGGGTTAAGCGTAATTTTTAGGGGAAAACACGTCTGGTATTTTTCGATTGGTCATTTTTTTGTTAGGGTACATTTGAGTGTTTTGTTTCAAATGTTAATGCAACGAGAATTGAGTTCTTTGATTTAATTTAAACAAAACGAGAAACTAGAAAAATATTTTTGATCGTAAATTTTATGTAAAGTACTATTCTCAAAAATGTAAAACAGAGTTTCAAAGAGAACAAAAAACATAATTGTAAGATGATTTGCCGTACTAAAAATTTTTGCTGCAAATATGGTTAAAATTACATTTATTTTTCGCAAAAATTTTCAGTATTTTTTCCATAACATACGGAAAAAATCTCTCTATGTAAATTGTTAATTAATTGCGTGGAGATCTTGTTTCACGCGATTATCTGAAAACTCTGTTTTCCAATTTTGTTATACACGTCGCGAACTTACAAATACTTACGAAGAAAAAAAATATTTACAAATTATAATAAACTTGTATTCCCCTCAAATCGCACTTCCTCCTCTACGCTTAATGTAATCTGCCGTTTATATAAAAAATATTTGCAATTTCACGTTTTCGCAAACCACTCACCTTCCCTTCTCACTCGTGACTCTCAAGGAAACGTCGTTTAATGGTTTTTCGATTTTTCCGGCAATACCTCCTGCATCCAATGCACACTTAACGTGTCGTTTGTTTTTTTTTCTTTAGAATTTTCCACTGTCTCTTCGCTGCCTCCGCTCATTGAGCTCGCGTAACACTTTTTTGCGCGATCCACGACGAAACTAACGTGACGAAAGGCCGGAGGTGCACGGCTCTTCTTTTGCATTTTGCGTTTCTTTTTTTATGCTCCTTTTGCGGTGCAGGGCGTTTTTATAAGCTCGGGAATCCCTGCGCGAAGGTAAGGCCTTTCCGCTCCCGGCGAACATAATTCCGTGTAGTCACTCTCTGGACGACCTCGAAAGAAAATAAAAATTTTTCTCACCACGGTGTAACACAAAACCCCCATTGAGCACACAGTCAGACGTTCCTTGTTTTTTGTTCTTCTGTCTTTATTAAAAATAACAAGAAAAATTAGGACATGCGAAGTCGCCGCTCCCACCCGTCGAATTTCGTATCTATAATGCACAAATCGAACCTTCATCAATTAATCGCCGCCTCGCAATTCAATCCGCCGGTAATTCGTTCGGTTTCGCTCGCCACCCAATTCGCTACATCTCTCTCACACTCTCTAACCCACACTTCGCTCACGCCTTCGTTTCGGATAAAATATATAGTTATACCTTATTTGCAATATGTCGTTTAATTGTTATCTTATGCTTTATCTTCATTTAGTTACCTATCACTGCGCTTAATAATTATGCCTGTAAACATAGAATAATTATTTTTCCTCTTACGATCCTCTTGCGGATAAAACGCTCATCTATATGTATAATAGCAAATATTGCGCACACTCGCTCTCCCACGTGCACATATATACGCCAGGATTTTTAGTGCATTCCTCGGATCTTCTCGGCGTCGCGCTTCTACGTCGACAATCGAGTACTGCTTCTTTTCTTTTTGCATTTCGCTTATACTTGAAACAAAGATGATGCCGCGAACACGACGATTGCTAAGCCGCCGAGCGTCATCGGTGTGAATAATAATATACCTGATTGATAAACGCTAAGATTTGATTGCGCGGTGATCTACAGCTTAAAACTCATTGATAATCGTTTCTTCATTTATTCGCATAGTCGTTGTCGCCTTTGAACTTTCGCTAAGTTAAAAAATTCAGTCAACGCTTGATCGTCATCAGGGGGGAGAGAAGAACACAAACCGAAGTTTCGTTTATTTACATGCAGGTCGGAAGAAAAGCATCGTTACATTTTATGTTATCCATTTTTGTCGATGACACTTCGTGAACATTGCCTTTTTTTGCGAATTTCAGGTTTCACCTCGACTACAAATAATTAACAGTTTTTTGTTCGTGTGAATGGTTAAAGCGCACGGTAAATGGGCAATCGATTTCCGTGCGTCAAGTTGCGAACAAATTTTGCCGCGCGGACTGGCGAAGTGAACAGGTGTCCTGGTGATTGGTTTAAATGATCAATCGGAAATGCACTATTGCCGGGGGATAATTATTATAACCAGGTACGTGCCCCGATTTCGACAAACAAGGATGATTGATGCGCGGCATCTATCGAAATTTCCCTATTACACACTCGATCAGCGTAGATACTAAAAATTATTATCCTTTGGCAGACAAGAAAGTAACTTGTAATTCGTCAATTGGCAAATAGAGGAAAACGAAGGTATTATCGATCTTTTTTCGTGCCAAAAGGGACACAAGGGATTACTTTTTGTTTAGGTTGTCGATACGAGCAATCGACGCAAGTCTATATTAATCAACGCGGTCATAAAAATCACACGAAACAGCAATGTTAGAATTTGTAGTTTTTTTTCATGTTGAACGCAACTTCATCATATTTTTTGTTTAAACCTTATGGCACTTGTAAATCAGACGTATTTCGAGATATAAATTCATTTACAATGATTAAATACAATTCATTTAATAATACTGATCTCATTCGCTAAATTTTATCCTCTAAAGAAAGACAACGATTTTTTTATATCCATTCGTGAACAAACGTATATTATATATAGCGTAGCGGCGCATATCGGCGACGATTTCAATTCCCCCGCGGGGAGAGGCGCGAAAATTAAAATCGCACGCGCTTCTCCAATAATAGTCGAGACTCACACTTCGAAGACACGCGCGGGCTCTTCCTGTTTTTTTAATCCTCCATATTTTTTTATATATATATTTTTAACGCTCCTTAAAAACGAAAGTTCCTCGTCTAATAAATTACAACTATGTATACGTTTATTATATGTATATTCGTAACAATATTATATGCGATAAAAAGATTCGATTTTTTTTGTTAAATTTTTATAATATTTTAAAAAACGTAAACTTAATGGGAATTCCATTCGACAAGGAAGACCGTAAAGTATTGAAATGCACAATGTGTGTACGTGTGTATGCGTGTGTATGCGTGTCGTTTCTTCTTATCAATTGTGTCGTTTATTTTTTTTTAATCCATTCGTGTTCGTGGGGCATTACACAGCGATATAACAATAATTTATTTTTATATTTTCTTCAGCTATCATCCTCTCTGTCACGCGCTATTTCGCCCTGCCGAGAGTATCCGCGCCTCTCGCCTATCAAACTTTACAATAATAAATATCCACGTAAGTAGTTAGTGTGGTACACATGCGCGCGCGACTTGGACGCCTAAAGTCGAGCGCCGAGAGAAGATCGGAGCTTCCTCGTCGCGCCCCGACGACAATCAAGGTATCACGAACACTTTGGGTTAAAATTTGAAATTAATTAAATTTAACAAAAAAAGAAAGCGTGCGTTGCTTGTATCGAACGCAAAGAAAAAGAGAGCGCACGATCTTCCCTCTGCGCGGAATTCAGTAGTCGCGGCTCGGCTTCTACACGTAAAAATCACAAATATAGAACAGATGTTTAATTTACTTTTTTTATCTCATCTACACGTACGAACATCTTGTATGTGAGTGTGTGTGCATGGTTGTCCCGGTCAGCCCGTGTGCCCGTCTGTGTCCTTATTACAAACGAAACGCGGCCGATCGGTCCGACGTCTGTACCCTCGTTTTTTCCCTAATATACTTTTTTTTTTCCGCTTTTTTGGTTATTTTTTTTTCTCGGGAGTAGGAGGGTGGGCCACGCGAGCCGTCGGCCCCGCGCACGTACACGTCGATGCGAATTCATTTAGAATCTTGCACTGCGCGTTCATTATATGGAAAACAAGCGTTCGGTGAGCGCCCGCGCACCGACTCGGCTTATCTTTATTTCTTTTTTTTTAATTTTCTTAGAGAAAATAGTGTGGCCCCCTTTGACACAGGCTCGATGTTGCAATATCTTTTTTTTTAATCTTTTTTTGTTTTTTTTGTGTGGATTGTTTAATCCTGTCTTCGAGAGATTAAGGGCGGCGCTGGTATTGCACGCGTGAATCTTTTAAGTTTCTTTTAGTGAGAGTTGCACAAAAATATTTTTAAAAAATTTTTAAATAATTTCAAAAAATGACTTTCTTCTGTTAGTTTTTAAGCAAAACAAGTGACTCCTCACTCTTTAATGTGGAACTAAGTGTACAGGATGAAAAAGAAATTTTTTATCTTGTAATTCAACATAGATTAAAAATCATTAACATTTTTATACACCCTTCCACGTATCCTTAGAGAATAAAAGTACAATCCATCGTCAAGTTAAAAAAAAAAAGAAAAAAAGACAAATGACCTCCCTCGAGACAAAAAAAGTTAAAATCTCTTTATCATTCTCCTTCATCCTTAACGTAGTACCTTTCACGCGTGCAGTACTCGCGAGCGCCTAGGCGCAGCCTCCCGGAGATTTGACTCTCCGTACTTCCGAGCAGATTAATCGCGAAGTGTACATCGTTTCCTTCCTTTTTTTACGAACAAAAAAAGTAAAAGAGGAGAGAAAAAGTCTCGCGTGCTCTTTGTTCGCGTCCGGCCGCCTGATTGAAAGTGGGTTAAGGAGAGCTATACGTAGGCGGTGGCCACTTTCGGAGCGCGGGTTTTACGGGCGGGGCGTAAAGCGCGCATCGCGGGAGTTCGCGCCCGCCGAAACAGACGTAAACTGCGAGACGCCACTCTTCGGCCGTGTCGCGTTACTCCCCCGCTCAATGCGATCTCGTTTCAATGCGATGGGGTTACTCGAATGCGTCGAATGAAATTTCGTTCTTAGGTTGCTCTTCTGCCACTCCGGCGAAATTTTTAATGGAATGTAATGAAAGTAGAATAGAGCGTGCGAGCTTTTCTTTTTGATTTCGATTTTCTAATTGTGACGAGTGATAATTTAGTTTTAAGTGGTTTGGGCGTTTTGATAAAACGTACACTATCCAGTTATTAATTCCGTATATTCCGTTTCGTTATTTGAGCTCAAAGCTCTTACACCAATGACGGTACTATTCATGAGAAAAAGCTATACTAAAAACTATAATAATCAATTTTAATGTTCTCACTGAAAATCGTTGTTGAAAAATCCATCGATTTATTCTATAATTTTCTAGAACTATAGTAAAATTTTGTTAGATTTTTTTCGCTAAATTTTAAAAGAAACTAATTGTATGTGTCGCAATGATTAACTACCGCATATTTCTCCAATATCGTCACTCTGTGAGAAAATTAAAATCGACTACTGCAATTTTCAGTAGAGTTTTTTTCGCCGGGTGCACGTTACTTAAAAGTCAGCTTAAATGCCCCGACAAGCGGAACGGAAGTAACCGAATTAATTACCGGGTAGTATTGGAAAGTATGAACTGCAAGCTTTCGTTTTAATTTGGATCTATTGCTGGAAGTCGACTAGTTTTTTTTATTAAGAGAAACGCTTTTTCAAATATTTTTCGTCCACTTCACGAACAGATTTGGAAATGGCTATTAAAAGGGTGAAAACCATTTGAAAAAACAATTTTTCTTAAAAAAAAAAATGATGTAATTTCCAGCAATGTAGTGATACAGTAAAATACCGATGGAATTAATTACATGGAAAAATAATGAAACCATGTGTAATGTTTTTCCGTTACAGTTTTTTAGAAACAATTGATCAAATCTAACTGCTTTTCAAACATTTTCTTTTATCTATAGATTCACCTTATTGCCAAAAAATAACAATTTTCAAAATTTTCACGTTTACTGCATCGACCAATTAAGTACGTAACGAAAAAGGCAAACATTCAAGTTAAAAATACGTTACATCAGAATTTATTTGCCCAACGTATCATTTCATCGGTTTTACTCATCGATAAGTAAAAATTTTATTTACGGTCAGCATAAAGCAGCCGGGAGCATCGGGAATCGGCGAATGGCGCAGTGAAGGGCGGAATCATGAGGGACAGGGTGCGCGAACACCGCCGCGGTTGTAAAACCGGCGAACGACCACTGCTCGGACGCTTCTTCTCTTCTATTTTCCGCGCGGAGTCGCTCCTCGAGCGTCGCGGATTCGCACTAAAATATGACGAGGTCCGTGCGCTTCTTCGCGCGATCTTTCGGGGCAAAACGGCTAGTTTGCAGGGGGATGGCGGGTTTGGAACAATCGTTCGGGCGTCGTTGCCTTTTACGAGAAACGTTTATTGACATTTAGTAAAGTCGGAATACTGCGCTTCGCGGGGGAGGAGATTTTTAGTGCGTCCGTTTTACTGGGTTTCGTATATGATATTGGGCTTTCGAGTTTTATGACGTTTTTTTCGACGCTTACTTTCTCGCGATTAGTTATCACGGTCAAATTGCGATGAAATGGAAAGTTTAATATTTGGATTTTGATTGGGTAATGTCTTTTTCAACGAATAGAAATTTAAGAGTGAAGTTACAAATTTAAATTAAATACAACCGACAAAATCTTTATTAAAACAATTAACATTTAACTGCACAATGCTAATAAAAATGTTCTATTAAAAATTGTTATATACTTTTACAAAAAATACTTTATTTAAAATAATATTTGTTGCAAACTATAGAAATATTTCTGAGTTTATAAGTTTAAAATACTTCTTTTCGTATATTATAAAATTTCTGTACGTTGAAAAAGTGCATCGCATCTCGAATAACACCTGAAGCCCCACCGAAAAAATGTGTAAAAATCGAAAATAATCCGCTCGGAAATAACGGAGCCCCTCGAAATCAGCGCAATTTTTTCTCGCGAGGAGGCTTCCCCTTCGTTACAATTAGAAGCGCCGACGCGACGAGTGCGGCTGACCAAGACGAGCAGCGGCGACGATGACGTTCCTCCCGGTGGTGGTGATGGTGGTGGTGGCGGCGTCGCTGGCCCTCTCAGAGGGTCGTGACGATGTGCGGTTTGGCAGTGGTCGAGGCGATCTCGGAGAGTCGCACGTCGATGGGCAGCCGATCGTCGTAGAGCGTCGGCGCCTGGAGGATGATGCCCGCCGTGCCGACCACCACCGCCAGCGTGAAGATCCACAGGAACAGGCGGTCCAGCACCATCGCCACGAACTTCCAGTCCTCCTTCACCTGCGGGACAGACGAGTCGATGGTACGCGTTAATTAATGACTTCGAAAATTTGGTCAGTTCTAAGTTATTTCAATTCTGTGTTTGAATATTTTTATCAGATGTTAGTATCCTGGGATCCCTTCCTGCGGGTTTTGAGAATTAAGTTACTGAATAAATGGCACTTCGTTTATTTAAAAATAAGTGTACGAGATTTACAGTCGTTTAAGATTAAATTTCATTATGTAGGAATGTATCGAATCATATTACACTTGTATGCAAATTTACAAAAAATATAAGATTTTAAACCGCGATTTTATTTGTGTTGGGTTGTTTATCATTTTAATCAAAATCATGTTCATCATTTGACAGATTTAATAATGGATATTTTGATAGACATATTTAATTATCAACGAATTAATTGCGTTCTTTGTATGTGAATCATTTCTCATTGTATTCTCATATTGTTTGGAAATTACTCATGTTTTATTATAAAACGTGGACTATTAAAAGAGAGGGTCATTTCATTGATGAAACATTTTTTAATAACTTTTTAATCAATGAAAAATCAATATATATATGCCTTTTAATAATCGACATTATGAATTTAAAATTTTTATATTATCAAGTTTGAAGCATCAATGATTTAAAAATATATAATGTAATTGCTGGAAAATTTACTTTTTGTAAAAAAAAGTCTTGCACAAAGAAACGTAAATTTGGCGGACCGAAAAAGTTCTCGACGTCGAGCGAATCAAGTCGGATGTCTTAACTAAAAAGCCGTGCATTTCAGAAAAAGTTTGCAAGGCCGCGAAGCCCTGGGCTGCGTTGTTTACGAGCAGCAAGTAAAAACGTCAACGAAAATACAAGTCTATGCCACGGGCCAGAAGCGGAAGAAAGGCCGAGTTTGATGCTAGAAAATCCGTACAATATCCCTTATTTGCGAGAACGTCGGACGTTGTGGGAAGTGCAAATAGCGAAGTGCGCAACGTTCGAATGATAAACAGCTATTGGGAGTGCGCGATTTGGAAATTTTTAATGGAAGAAAATTGAAAGTGATGTTTATCGTATAGCTTTTACTATCCGGCGAAAATTAAAGGCTCAATTAATTATGCTCCTCCTTCGCTCTTGAATTAGTTTTTTAAAAGCCTTTCAAAGGCACTTTTTCATGCAAATCCGTTAATTACGGTAGTTTTAAAGAGACCAGATTAAGTATTCAATATAGATTCAGTTAAATATTCATGAGAATACTAGAGTAATTTAATGCGTTGCTTTCCTGTTTAACGCGTAATAACTATTTGAATATTTTAATTTAACGAAGATTATTAGAGGCTATTTATTAAAAAGCGAAAAAAACGAATAATAACTTTATCGAGAGCAGTTTGTAGTAATTTGTAAACAGTAGGTAAATCTCCATACTATGTTTGATGCTGTATCAATTATCTGCTATAACTATTTTAGCAAATATTTTTATTGTTCATGAGGTTTTAACTAAATTGTGACCAAACTCTTGAGAAAGAAATTTGCACAGTTCGGCAGTCAAAGGGTTATATGCACTTGAGAAATCATCCTAGATTTTCTTGTGATATTAAAAGACTCATAACTAAAGATTTCCATAAGTTTTTCAAATACTATAGACTTCTGAGATTTCATAAAGATTTCTGACTTCAAAGATTTTTAAAGATTTACGGGAACTATAAATGGACTTCAAGTTGATTTCTTTTAGTGCGTAGCCTCATCAGATTCAATCTTCAAGAAATCTTCTGCACATAGTAGAGTACTTGAGTACTAGTTGAGTACTACTCATTAACTGTGGTCTCTACCAAATAATACAGACACAATCATTATTAAAATAAAAAATAAAAAAAAATACATATATAAGATAACGTCTCACCCTAGTAGAGTCCTCCTCGCGCTTGGTATGATCGGCGATGTACCGTATGCCCTCGATGGCTTTGTAGAGCTCGGGGCAGTGGTGCCAATTGTTGAGGCTGTGGCAGAGCGCCTCGACGCTGTCGTCGCTGGGTAGGCCACGGCCGGGCGGCCCCGGTACCGCCGCTGGCGAGCCGTGGATGCGGCACTGGCTGCCCAGGTTCACTGGTTCCAACTCCCTGCAACAGAGCGGGGTCGTGCGGCGCGCACCGTCGGCCCCCTTTAGTTCCTGCGCTCTACAGCTCGCAGGCTAAGGGCCCGATCGCTTAGCGCCGATCGATATTTTTTTCTTTTTTTTTGCAGCCAAGCTGAGATGCACGTGCACTGCTTTTTGCGCTACTGCGACTATAGTTTGCCTGCGGCCCCTAGCCTCTTTGCCTTGCACTCAGAGATTCATTTGTGTATTTGATGGGAGGACTTTTAGAGAAATTGATGACAAGTGACAAATTTCGTTATAATCGTCTGACGGAATATTGAAAAATAGTCTACAGGTACTTTTTCTGTTTTCAATTCGATATCTTTTGATGAAGCTTGACGTTGCGCGATGTCACGGGCATATGGATATACTACACCATTCGTATCAATTATGATCGTAACATTGAATTGAAAAAAGAAAAAAAAATACGAGTCAAATGCTTTTTAATATTCTATCAGCCGGATACAATGAAATTTTTTATTTTTCTACCTTATTGTTTGGGCGCGAATAAATGAAAGTAAATAGCTGATGGTGTGTCTACGGTGTAAAGTAGAATTTCACGCGCGAGGTACAGAGTTTTTGGCATTGCCTTCGGGCTGGAAAATGTAATTTTTAATTTACGTCCATCAGGGCTTTACGAAATCAAGGTGTTCAAACGAGTTTTGTGCCACTCTGGCTCTAAAGTTACAAATCAAATTGTGAAAAAATCTGCAGTAGGTTAATAGTTTTATTTCGTATCAGTGTTACTTCTTTATTAAATTAAGTTCACGCATAAAATTTTTTTCCGAAATGAACTCTTAACTTTGAAAATCTACGTTTGCAAAAGAAGTAGATAAATAATTCGTGTAACGCAAACAAATGACTTCTCTGAGTGCAAAAAATCAATTTTAAATCGAGTAAAATTTTTCTTAGCGAGCATATTTTACTCGATTTAAAAAAAACGCTTCTATTTTACGATCTAGCAAATGCATAAAATACGTACTCTTACTCATATTTTACATAAAAAAAAGTTCGAACGCGACCAATTTCCAACGTCACCATCAATCTTCAACGAACACACAGCGCATACTGAACAACCCTTGTAATACACACTCAAACTCACGAGATGACTTACTTACTAAAATTTTTAATGCTCGAATTTAAAGCTTGATTTTTTTAAAACTCATATCTTTTAAAATCATGTACCGCATGCAAAAGAAAACCACTTCAAATTTTATGACGATGTACAATAACACACCACACTTACATTTACGTTAAATGGTTTTCTTACAGATCTTTATTTATGATTTATGTAACTTTTTAAAGAATGAAAGTTAAGTATAAGAAATTGACTATTTTAAATTATTTACAATTCATTGTCAGTAACGACATTTTAGAAGTGAAGAGAGTAAATTAGATCATTTTTTTCAATTTCGTTTTATTAATATAGTCAATTTCATTTATAGCTACTGAAGGAAAATACTTTCACGGATTAACTTTTAGAGAATTATTTCGATGAATAAATTAAATTGATAAATAAATTTTCTTTGCAATATTTGTACACATGTGACAAGTATATATCCTTCATTAAAATAATAGGATTATACGACAATTTGTTTACATGATGCAGAAAATGCAATAATTTTTTCGATCCATATCCTTGTCAGCTCGGATAATGCATTTCGCTTCACGAGAAACTGTCAGTTACTTTTCTCGCTTTACCATGTATGCATCAGTTCGGTTGCACTTCACAGTTTCTCGTTACATTTAAAAAGAAAACAGCGAAACAAAAAAGTAATCAACTATAGTTTTCAGTACTCGTACTCAAAATAAGTTTTCTTGATATCAGATGCACTTATTTAACAGCATTTATCAAATCTTTACATTAAATACCAACATTTGTTTTTGAAGCAACGATCTAATTACTTCTGACTTTTAGAAACTAAAATTTTTAATATTATTCTTCAATCGTTCAATTAATATGAATATTGAATTCAATATTTCAAAGTAGGGAATGTTTACAATCATTTTCGAAACAAACGTTGTTATTTCACTGAACATAATAAATAAAGCATCGCAAAAGTCCATTATAATTCCGATATTGACTATGCCAAAGTAAATAAGAACAAAAAAAGTACGCAAATTGAAATGCACGCAATTTCTTGTTATCGTATGCAATCTATGATGCAATTAGGGCCGTTGTAAATATCATAAACTATATTCATAAAACTGCATTTTTAAGAAATTTATTAATAATTTGTTTCTTATGTAAGGATGGACTTCGTTGTGCAATTATTACTTTATGAATTTACAGTTTTATGAATTACGTTCACACATTTACGAGCAATTATGGTTAAACGCTATCAATAAGTCTTCCTGTTAATTAAAAATACTTAAAAATACTTTATATTGAATATTAAAAAAAAGTGTTTGAATAATATTTGAACAAAACAATATTGAAGTTACTCGCTATCAATTTTTATTATCAGAAAAATTATATTTTGAAAACAAAAATCAGCGTTTACCATGCCCTCCTCGACAAAAGAAAAGAACACACGGAACTCACACTCAACAACGCCACCGACATCGAGCCAACGCATCGTTCCAAAAAAAATGAAAACCAAGACTCGCGAAAAGAAACGTCCAACCCACAACGTCAAACGTCACACGACACGTAAAAAAAGTAAATAAAATAATTACAACAAAAGAAAACGAGAAAAAGAGAGACAACGGTCTGATAAGGAGATCTTTGCGGTAATTACATGAACCTGGGATTCAGTTCGTCTCGCGAGTCGAGACTGGGAAATAGGACCGAGGACTCGAGCAGATCGGAGGCCGAGGCCTCGGCGTAGAGGTTCTGATCCCTAAGCTCGAGTCCGTTGCAGGTGCGCACCATCACCCGCTGCGACGGGTGGCCCGAGGGCCCGCCGTGGTGCTGATGATGGTGCTGATGATGATGGTGATGATGATGCTGGTGCTGCTGTTCGCCGCCCAGGCTGCGCTTGTCGATCTGGTACTGCGGCCTGGGAATGAAACTAAACCGGTTCATATCGTCGAATTTATTATTAGTTTCTCAATTCCGACACTGGTCTCCAAGTTTTTTTTTTATATTTGTTTTGGTTTTTTTATTGCATTGGATAGAGAGTTTGGCATTGCCTTGCATAACTGATGCTGAAAGGGTATAAAAAGGGGAGTTGCGAAATAGATTGCTGGGGGGATTAAATATTTTTTTGGTTTCTTTTTTGCTATATAGACTTTGAGAGCTGTTATATACGAAGTATATGTTGAGTTACACTGGAGGCGTGGTCGGGGAGTCTACTTACACACATAGCTCTACCCTCTAAATTCTTTAAAGTTCTAGATTTCATTATTTTGTTCATCAATTCACCTTTCAATCGAATTCAATTTGATCGCATTTTTTTTAAATTATCGTTATTGTTTATTTTACTTTGATACTCGAAACAATACTTTAGCGTTCGTTTAATTTTGTCGCTTTATAAATTTAAGCCAATTCTCGGTTAACCAAGTAATCAATATTTCATGAATTTGAATGCTGGATTTTTAAACAGGCTAAAACCGCTTTCGGTTGAAAATTTATTAAAGACTAATTAAACGAATTTCATTTTAATTATTCAGAACACTTTAAAGGTGCACTCGGCGGTTAAATGTATAATTAATTAACTGATCGAATATCCTACTGAATGTATATATGGTTTCTAACGTTTCCTTGCAGTTCCCTATGCAGTTCTCATCTAGTTACTTACAGTGCCACATGGGAATTATTCCCATTGTATAAAACAATCACATGGGAACCATGTAAATAAAAATTTTTTTTTTAATTTAGTATAAGCAAGTAAGTTTTAAGTTATGAAAAGAATTTCTTTTACCTATGTGTTTTCAATTCGCACTATTCTTATGATTCCAATAATGAGTATAATTAAATGAAGAAAAACTCTGAATTATAAAAATTTACTGTAAAACTAATTGCAATAGTTTCTTGCCTAATTTACTAGATCTATACACTAAAATTCGTTTGGATTTCCAATAAATTTTAAAAGAAACTGCTGAAAACTTCATAAGAAACTATTATAACACCATTTGTAGAAATCATATATACCTTTTCGGTATAGGAATACTTTTGAAAATAAAAATGCGCACCTCATTTTCAATAGAGAATTTTTTTAACCTCACAACTCCTCGCGCGGTATCGCTTTAGAAAGTTTGACGTCAATTTCAAAAGAATTTAGAGCGTACGTGTTTATAGTGAAAAAGTTGTACGAGCAATAAAGGAGGCACGTACTCTATAAAGATGGGGTAAGTTTTAAACGTATGTACTTTTGGAGCGGTCTGTGATTTGTAAGTTTTGATATAGTTTGAGAAAATAATAAATTCAATGATATGATTTACGTAGACGGCGCAATGCCAAAGAGTAGGATACGGCGCATTCGGAATGTACAGTAGCCCCGTGATCTTTTCTTTTTTATTTGATCATCTAAAGTTGACTTTGGCATTACGCTGTCTACAAGTTAGTGGTTATACATGTAAATATCTGAAGGAACGTGACAATCGTTTTTTCTTCTTCATTTTTCTTTATCTCTTATTTCATTTTGCAATTTATTTTTTAAAATATTTTTCTAAGCGAAATAAGTTTTAACCGCGTTTTAATTGACGATGACGCTTCGCGAAAACATGCATTTTTCATTTTGTAGCGTTGCTCGCTTTCTTCATGTTAAATGCATAAGAAAGTTTAAGGGCTTTACTGCACGTGCTTCCGTTATTTTGCACCGGGCTGAAATTTGACACAGGTGTGAGATCATAAAAATGAAAAATGTCGTAAAGCTGAAAATTTACGATTGCCTCGTAAAATCTTCAAATCTTATTAATTTCATTCACCCATTTACGCCGTAACAATAATAACGTTAGTAAAAATTGTTAATTTTCTGGTTTTTATCGCGCATCTGCATGGCGTTTTGTAATTAACTCATCCTACGATTATCACGTTTCTCGTTTGACTATTATTAACATTTAGAATAAGAATATATTATATTATTTTCAATCTATGGTAATTGCAATATACAGGAGATGAGTAACTAATTTATCGCGATACAAATCTATTATTCTTGCAAATATTAATTAATGAAAATTAAAGTTTCGTTCCTGAGTAATTAACGTTTTCTGAAGTGCACATTTCTCTTAAATTTCCGTGCTGGCGGATTAATTAAAACATATCAATTGGTTACTCATCTTTTAGAATAAGAATCGATACATAAACACACATGCAAAGAAAAGGATGAAAGATAAAGGAAAAGCAGTCTATAGTAAATAATTTTGTATAAAAAGTAAAATTTACGTGGATTTAGGATCATCTGTTTATTTGTATAAGTGAAGAGGATGTGTCATGCGATCGATGGATTTAAGCTGGGCGTACTACACGGTAAATCATAAGTTCAAACAGGAGGACGGCGATCTAAGGTGAAGATATAACATAAGAAAGGTGAAATATGTGTGAGTGAAGCGTTGAATTTTGATACTGACCGGCGCATTACCAGCAGCCTCGGCAAGACGTGTATAAACACGCGACGCACCCAGGGCTTCATCACGTGCGTCTGCGGCGAGCGGAAGTGAACATTCAGCACCGCAACTGTCACGCATATACTGTGCCGCAATAGCATAAGCATTAGATGGATTTTTTAAAATCATTTATTAACAGATCAATTGAAGAAAAAGTTTACATTAAATGAATTTAATCAAGTATTTCAAATGTTTTTGTTCATTTTGATATTGCATTGTTCGAATGTTTGGTTGCTGCTTAAAAATGAGATCCTTACCTGAGCGTGTCCAGAATCATTGTGAAGAGGACGAATTTCCCGAGGAGAGGCACCACGAGAGAAGTCGGCGGAATGATCTCGGCCAGCAGCAGGAAGAACACAGTGAGCGACAGCAGAATCGAAATTGACAGACTCACCTGTAATGTGAATAGGAATTAGAATAATTGTGATTTTTTCTTTATTCTTTGTCAATAAAAAGAGCTTTTTCGGTGAAATAATAAATTTTATTAATATCTAATCAGTAGATCTTCTAATTTATTTAAAGTCACATCAAAATATTATATCGATATTATATCGTCATTCTAAAATATTGGTTGATTAGAACATTAAATTTTCACGCTCAATTCAATATTTATCCGTCATCAGCCGTATTTATAGTGCAATAGTGTTTCAATCAATTGCAAATTTAAATTTTAATTAAGAAATTTATCGGTATAAATTGATGACGTTAGTAAAATATTAATTTTACATTGAAGCGCTAAAACACTCCCCATTTCCTCTATCAATGTATTTAATTATCCAATCCAAAATTTCGTTACATAAATAACGCGCAGCGTGTTGACCTTCATTGACGAATTTAATAGTTCAATTAAAAACACGTAGTCGCCCTAAATTTGTTTACCCTTAGGCATATATCGCGGAATTTCAAGTGCATTAAGCCACGTTCGAGTGGCTAATTATTTTCGGCTGCAAATTGACTATGCGCGGCCGCAAAAGAGGCTTTTATCAGCGCGCTCGAACGAGGGGGCCAAAGCAAAGAATGTAATTACGCGATAATCTCCGTAAACACGCGGTAAAACGGCTCGCCTCGCCGCCTTTTTTTCGCTCTCGTTCCGCGAGAAATTCATATAAAAGGCGCTGGGAGGAAAAACACGGTATAAGAGGGAGCGAGGCAAAAAAAAGAAAGAAACGAGGGAAGTGAGCACTGCGTCTACGCAACGAGGAGAATTCCTTGCGCGCGCGCGGGGCAATTAACGCGGCGAGGTGCACGGCCTCCTGAATGGGAGGCGGCGAGAGTGGCCCGAAGGAGGAGGCCCGGCATTTTTTAATTTGATAATTAAGCGCGCAATTAACGTCGGCGCGCCGCTCCAATTGTCGGCACCTCGAGAGTCTTAATTAAATACTTTGATGAAATTGTCGGGTTTTAAGGATACGCCTACGACCGTCTCGTAAAAGAAGCTCTTTCACCGCGTATGCTTTTTGTTATCGATTTTCGAAGTTTTTTTCTTTTTATAGTCGTGTCTACTAAGTGAAAGTCGGACTTTCATGGGGTCTTAATAGATTTATCGGAATTAATATGTGTAGAGGCTTTTTTTATTTGAATTTTTTGGATTTTGATCAGGTAGAGACTTTTTTTATGCTTGCGACTTATGCAATTTAGTCAAGATGAAATGATCGGGATAACGTCTCGTACAGTTGCGAGACAAAAAAATAAGACGATATTACTATTTTTCTCCTTGCAGATACTGTCACATCTATAGACGAAGCAAGAAAATCTTGATGCCTTCTTTGTTCCGTTCACTCTTATTATTTACTAGCACGCCATACCCGTATCAAAATCACAATCGAAGCGCGCCAGTATTAAGTTTCGCGGATGATGATCCTCGTGACACCGTGGGAGGATTTTTAAGTTCTCCAGAAAGGTTTTACGAGCGATCGATGGAAAATGCCGACGCGAGATTACCCGTCGCCGAAGAATCCCAAGTTTACTATTAGGTATATATTTTTTTGGCTCGTCGAGCAACACGTGGCAGCGCGTTATCAAGCAGAAGAATGAGTTTCCGCTTTTCATTCGTTGTCAAGCGTCCAGCGTCCCTTTTTTGCTCTGCCGTCCGGTCGATCTAATTGTCGGTCTTTTTTTACACCAATGCGAGGAACGGTCTTCGCGGGGATATCAGATGGGGAGGTGGCAGGCGCACCACCTCATGCGGGTGATTCGATAACGCGATAAAATCGTAGCGCGCGCGACTTTTTGCGTTCGTCTTTATCGTCGGCTGTAATTTCCCACTTTTACAGCGACCCCGGCGCTTTTATCATCCGGTATTTTACAATCGGCCTGACTTTACGCGAATTCGACTTTAAAAGACAGTTTCATTGAATGCGCGTCTTAGATCACTTCGGCGGAGATAAATTTTATAAGAAAAATTTAGCAGAAATCTAGTAGAAATTGCAATTTGTATTTGCACAGTAACGGTGAGGGAACACAGACTGGCAAAGTGAAAAAAGTTACCTAACTATTATGAATCGTGATCTATCGCAGCATTATGTTACATAACTCAAGCCCAATAGAAATATGACGAAAAAGAAGTATAAGTTACAGGACTTGCAGTAAAATTGCAATAGCAAGCAAGATTTACTAAAAAAGTTTTACTAAAAGTTACTTAAAGTATTGTAATTTTTTTACCTATGAGATATGGTATATTGAGAATGGTATAAGTTAGGAAAAATGGTCACTAAACTAAGCAGCAATTTTTCATAAACTTCAGCAATGTCTAATAACTCTAATAATTAATAGTTAAACAGGTCACCCATTAATAACAAGAATAATAATTTTCTTAACCTATTTTTCTCATTATAATTCTTTCGTATGACCAGCAGTCTAGTACTCTCTGTTCACTACAACAACCATTGTAATTATTTTTTTAAATTTTCCTAATAAAATATATTTCCGTGATCGATTAAAAAAAAAATTTGCTTCATCATCGCTCTCTCGGCGACTTTATACAAGCGCAACCTCCGCGACAAAAAAAATCCCTGGCATCTCCGTAAAATGACGAAGTAAACGTCGTGCACTTTTGAGCCCCGCCGTGTGGCATTTGATTAATCGCCGCTACTTCCAACTTTTTCCGATGCGCAAACAGCCGAGCGCCGGGGCCTTTCAAAAATTCGGCTTTTTTTTGTACCGACGCCGCGCACAGAAAAAGCCGGACGCGCGGCAAACGGACGAACGAGCCGGCAAACATTCGGGCCGCGAGTAAAAAAAAACGGCGCGGTAATCGAAGGGAGTTAAGTACGCGCCTGGAGGGTATTTTTTCCGGTCGGCGCTTAAACCAACAAACGACTCGTTAATCACCGGCTCTTTTGATCCGCGCGCTTCTCTCCCTCTCTCCTCTCGGCTGTACTTTTTTTTCGACGCGCTCGACGGCGAAAGTGGCCCTCGAGAGTATCGCGCGGCCGATCGATCGATCCATCCTCTTTCTTCGTCGCGGACGGAGGAGTCCATTGTGTCGGGGGACCCGCGATTGAGAGCGAGGGAGTCGCGGGAAATCGCCGCGCGGATGGGAGCATCGGAGAACGATTTTCCACGCTCGGGAGCCCCGGCCCGCTTGGACGACGTCGCGGACGATGGCGAATTGCAGCTCGAGTCGATGCGCGAGATCCATCGCTTTGGGCGGTCGGCGCAGCCCCGGCGGTGCGATATTTTCGATTGTTTTGCCAACGGAAGGATACGTTCGAATTGGAGGGTCGCGTGTTTCTTCTTTATTTCTTTGAAATATGTTTTATCGGAGTGTGGATGGGTTTTAAAATAATTTTTTTTTAATATTCTGTCCTTAAATATTAATAAATACAAAATTATTTATTTAGAATAGTATGAATATGAATAGTTGCTATCATCCAAATTAAATTTATTAAAACAATACGATGGAGTTTCCACCTAAAGTATTAGTATTTTTCGCATTATTAAAAATTTAAAATGACTTCTCATTTCGAACGAAGGCTTGATAAATTTATCGACCGTTCGAATCGTCCTTGCCTTCCTTCGCTCTCGCGGCCTCCATCAAAACTCAGCCCCGCCATTTTTCCCGTCGAAGGCAAGCGCGCTCAGATAGAGGCGGCAAAGCGCAACAAATAGAGGAGAAAACGAGCCTCGGGCCCGGGGCGATCGAGGAAAATGAAAAAAGACTGGTTGTATTTTCCATTACCCGCACCCAGTGGAAGATAAATTTCCTGTACCAGTGCTATCGCGAGCACCCCCTCGCGCGCCCGCACAGTGCCGCTCGCTCTTTTACGATTGGTCATCTCCTTTCTCTTTCTCTCTCTCTACCTTCCTCACTAAAAAGCTTCCTCGCGTGCCAAGTACCTGGGATTTCCGATGGATTCCCGACGGCTTTCACGATTGGAATCAGCCGAATGTAAAACGAAGACTCGCTCGATCCCGCGTATAAGAGAGGTATACTCTCTCCCTGCTTCTCTCTCGCGCCTATCCTTCCTTTTTCTCTCTCTCTTTCTCTTATTTCAGTCCGGGTCGCGCGGTAAGTCTTAATAGAAAAAAAGGGGGGTATAAATAGGGGTGAAAGAGCCCCGCGAGCGCCGCGCGCTCCCGCTCGCTTTCCGTTCTTTATCGCCCGAGTACATCGCGAGTTCCGTGCGGAGCTCGCGATTTCTTTCCTCTTTTCTTCTTTTCTTCGAGCCCCAAGCCCGTTCCGGAGTTGAGAGACAACGCCAAGCGGATCATTAGCTCGGAGAGTGCGAATGCTTGCCGTTGCGCATTAGCTAATCTGAATTCCGAAGTTTTTTGCGTCGCTGCTGCAGCGAACTTCTCCGTATTTTATGCGAATAAGTGCAACCGTGAATTTTCGATTTTTTTTATTGAAATAATAATACACCGAGGAAAAAGACGTTTATTTTATAACAAATGAAACAAGAGTATTTTAAATAAGTATCTAAATTAAGTTAGTTTGTTTCATTTTAGAGAACTTAATACTGAAAATCCAAGATTCGTTATTGGCATCTTGTATCTGTGTAAAAGTTATTTCCCGGTTAAATATCATTCAATAAATAGATAAGTAAGTAAAATGTCTGTTTGAATAAAATCTTTGCATCGGTAGCAAACAATAAGATAAAAGCATTTTGAAAACTACGAGAAACGTTCTTTTCGCTACTACGAAATCCTAAGTAGAAACACCCCAGATATAGTCAGCCAGCGGAAAACAAGAACTTTTCTATAGCGCACACATCAATCGATCTGTCGGTTTTAACAGGAAAACATACTGCACACAAACGTACAACCCTTTTACACTAAAACCACCTTTGTTTTCCAAAGTTGCATGCGTAACGGAAGTGTGAGACTCTCATTTACAGAAACAGTATGTTTCATGCATAAAACCAGGCGGAATCCATTTATTTTTCACCGGGACCGGTGGTAAGAAAAGGGGAGAGGGCGGAGTATCTCGCGATAACGAAACATGCGCTCGGAATTTTTTCGCGCCGCGCCGCGACTTCCATAATTCATCGGTGCGCTGTCCTGAAATTCCTCGAGGCGAAGATCACAAATATATCCCGCCAAGTAGGATAATGGTATGTAGCCGGCTGCGACGTGTTATATACTCCACACTGTGCGAAAAGCTCACCCCCCTTCTTTTTTCCTTCCCGCCCACTTCTCCCCCTCCCCCTTCATGGCAGCCTAGGATAGATGCATTTTTAGCGGGTGGATCCGATTCGTCGTCTGTCGTCGACACCTGCGACCTTTATGTATATACGTTTATGCCCCCCTCCCGGCGAGGTCGTTACCGCGGCGAGCACAATTTCATTTCTTCTTAAAGCGAAGTTTCGTACTTTTTTCTCTCGGGGGTCCGGGTTTGGCGCGGTTTGAATGCGTGAGTTCGTTTGAGGAGATGAAAAGTTTTTTTTCGTATAATATATGCATGGCATTAGGGATGTACGCATGCGGGATAGGCTAATAAAGTTAAATCCTGCTTTCGTCCAAGGAAAATTGAATGAATAAATCAAAATATATTCTGGAAGTGTCAAAAGCGCAGTGGCTTATTATTTTTCTTTTTGACCCTCCATCGCCGGCTCCTGTTAGAGATGGAAATTTCTTTTCTATCTTTAAGAGAATATGAAAAATACTTTTCCCTAAATATCTTCTGAAGTAGACTACGTGAGTTTTTACATCTAAAATTGAAAAATTTTTTAATAACTAAAGTTTACGAATTAGCACTAGCAGCAGGATCTGTAGGTATATCTAGAAATTCAGAAATATATGCACAAGTAGTAATATCCGAGTTTAGTCGGACAAAGTTTTTTCATATACAGCTGTAGCATCATTTTGGTTTGCATACTTTCTCCTCAAGCCTAATAAAAGATTGACAATTTCTTTTTTTATCCGGTTCCAAAAAAACTCTTAACGCTCGGCTCAGCCACAAAAAGTCGCCCGCAAAATAAGAGGTAAGGCAATTTTCCGATGAACCGACTTTGACAAACCGCTAACCACATCAGCGTCGCCCGCATTCCAGCAGCCGCGCGAGCTCGACAGGCATAATTCATGCCTCTCCGCTAAACATCTACATTTTCGCGAGACAAGAAGTGAAAAAAGAAGGAAAAGAAAAAAAAGGACGAAAAAGCCAGCGAGCAACAAACTCGCTCGCATTCGTCAGGGAAGACCCGGTGTCCCCCTGGCCTGCCCCGCTTCACGGCACCTCTCGCGCGCCAATTTCCAAGGAAATTCTCCGCGCGCCACCTAAATCTACCATCTCGGCCGCCTCCTTCTCTCTATATCTCACTGCTATCTGCCGGCCGTTTATCACGGGGCGCGGCTCGGCCGCGTTGCCACTTCCACCCGACGTGTCCCTATGCGTCTTTATCTGTCCGAGCGTTCACCTCGCGCCTCCTTATCTACCCCCCTCCCACTTTTTCGCGGGAGAACGTCGGGCGCGCTCTCGAGGTCAAGAGGATCCGGACGCGGCTGCCGGGAATGGAGGTCGGGGCCTCGACCGATGCAAACTTGTATTGTGCGGTAAAGCGAGCGCAGGCAAAAAATTTTCCTCCGCCGCGGTATCGCGTCCGTGGTTTTTATCCCGAGGAAGATAGACTACGCTACTAACAGAGTGCTTGCTAGCTTGGGGGACAAGTTTATGGCCTGGCTTTTTTTGTTACACACTCGTGCAATGCACGTTGGGTGATAAGGGTACCGGTTTTATTTCCATGGGGCGTCTGATTGGTGATTGACCTTATCTACTTAGCATCGGTATCTACATTGAAATGAATAGCGTGACTGCAGCGAGAGATAAAAGTAATGAATAAAATATAAAAATTTATGATTATTTTGAAAGTTTTGTGATACATTTATTATTTTTATTAAATATTGTTGAATAAAAAAATGTACGATTTAAAGTTTGACGACCCCGTGTCGCATTTGATTCCGCATGAAATTCGGTAAAGATAAAAGAAATGGTCCACCGCGCGTGAAATGTAATATAGAATCCCATTCACAAAGGAAGTCGTTTCGCAAATTTGGCGTTAATCTTTCAGCGAAAGTAAAGGGAGCCGCGCCGGCTATGCCGCATAAATTTTGAATCGTTACTACTGCACAGCGGCTACAAAGCCGCTCGCCCCACGAATTTTTAATCTTTATTTCGGAAAATGATTTGTGGCCCGAGATAAAAGATACGTAGTCGCTCGGCGTAGCGGACCTTTAAGCACGCGTGGCACCGAGTCAAAACCGCTCAGCGGCTCGTTTTGATCGAAATTCGAGGGGAACTAAAAAAAGGAACGAACAAACAAACCCCGAAAATCCGCATAAATCCGCGAGTCCTCGATAAACATATCCGGCTTCGCGGGCGCATAAATTTCGGCGTTACGCCGCGGCGTTTACCGAACGATTTTTCCTTCGGTTACCTTCTATCTCTTTTTTTTATTACGGGATTTGCGAAAACGAGGACGTCGGAATGAAGAATGCAGGAGGCGCAAAAAAAAAAACGCAGTTCTGCCGGGGAATAAAAGCGAGCGCCAAAATTGGGCAAGGCGGCAGCGGGGAGTCTTACAGGGGTGCTTCGATATGTATTACGCGACTGTCAATGGCGGGGGTGATTTAGGGCCGGGCGCATCGATGCGGCAAGTCGGCTTTTAATATTCACCGTATTTTATTAATTTCTTTTTTATCCCCCGGCGAGTTGCGTGTTTTCGGTAGTTTGGCATGCAGTACTTGGCGAATGCAATGAGAATTAATGTCTCGCGAGCCGATAGATACTTTTTCGGTAGTGTCCATTCGAAAATAAATTGGAAGAAGGTGAAATAATGCGCGAGGTGGTTTATGAAGACACTTTACGTTCGCAAGATTTTATCATTATTTTTCGCATTGTCTTTTTAATAAAGGGGTTTTGTTTCTTCAGATTTAAGCGTATTATTTTTCATGATTCATTTTTATAAACGTTGAATTTCAAATTATGATAATCTACGTTATTAAATGTCTTACTTATGTAAATCGCGGTACCTACACTAATGCCCATGCAAAACGCGCGAAAATTGAATTATATATCCTGCGCGCATTGAGTTTTTTCGCGAACTCGACCTGTGTAAAGCTTGCACCTGAAGAAAAAAGTCTTGCTAAAAATTAAAATGGTATATTTTAATTTCTCGTAGCTTGCCAAATGTAAACATTTTTAATTCAAAATTACAGCATTAAAATGATTTATCTTAAAAAGAGTGGATAAGGCAAGATAAAAATTTTTACCTTTTAATTTAGCTTAATCTTTTTTAAATCTAGCTGAAATCTTTTATTCAAAGTAATTTTGCTTCAAAATGTTTTAATAAATGTAAAATGGAAAGAAGATTTCTTGTCCGGAGATATGAATCTACCATTTAATACCCATGGTTTGTCTTTAAATTTAGATTAAAACTTATTATCATAATAAAATTACTATATAATAAAAAAATGTTTTAAACTAAATGTTTAAAAAAATATCTTCAATTCATTTAAAATTTTATTATCCGATAAAATTGCAAAATCGTAATAGGACTTTTCTGCATGCATCAAATCGTCGAGTACAATAAAATTATCGGCATGCCTTATGCCTCAAGGAATTTCCATATAAAACAGGGTACGCAAAGTAAATCGCAAAGTAAGTATGAGATTAGACATAAGCGACTCCCCACCAGTCGTCGCAGTCGCTGCAAGCGCGAGAAATCGCGAATCAGCGTGGGAAAAGCGAGAGCGCGAAACCGGAGGAGGGCCGTCGCGGGTAAAACGCAGCGACTCGGGCTCATTAGCATAATAAGTTGGGGACGCGCAAAAACGGGCCGCGCGCCGCGGAAATCGTTCGCTTTGTTATTCTGATACTGACGAAACTTTATTACGCGAGGAGGCGCTTCGTCGCCCGCTCGACCCTCCCCTCGCCCTGCGAGCTACATTTTTTCGCGGCTCAGCTGTTTTTCACCTTTACGGGCTTGTTTATCGCTCTGTTATCTCTGTGCGTTTCCGTTTCTCTTTCGTTACTCCGTGTAAATTTGATAAAAATTTATTAGCGTTAAATTCTAGTGTTTTACTGCTCGTTTCAGGTTTATTTTGTTTACGCTGCTAAGCGGAGTGAAGAGTCTGTTGCAAATTGTCTAATTTGAATAAGTGAATGCTCGCTTATAAGAAATTAGCAGACTTTTTTTCTAAGTCGTAAATAATTGATCGTATTTTCTTTCCTTATAGTAGAGTTTGTTTTCTTGAACTAGCATAAAAGTTTGAAGGTAATATTAATGGATCAAATTCATCTTCATATTTAATAAAAATGACCTCAATTACTACGATTTAAATATGTAATCATAGAGTAGTACGTAATTCTGTTTACGTAATCATTTTTAATTGAAATTTATACAATGTATCCTCATTTTCATACTTACACATTGCTACCATTTATATCTCGCAGCTTTAATCTTTACGAGGATAACAGTAAACGTTTACCAAATTTGCATTAACTTAAACAGGTTTGTACAACTTTGTTTACGTTTAATCATACATTCTATATATTTTAGTTTCTGACGTCGAACAAAAAAATTAGACTAAGATCAACATTTCTACAGAAAAAAGCTCTTTCTTTAAAAAAAGCTTCTAAGTAAATAAGTAAAGAAAGCCGTGAAAGCGGATACTCACCTTTTCGCCGCTGTCGCTGGGCAAATAGAAGACGAGTATCGTGAGGAAGGATATCCCCATGCAGGGAATTATGAGATTGACCGTGTAAAAGAGGGTCTTCCGTCGCATGGTGATGTTGAAGGTGATGTCGAGGTACGGCTCGTCGCAGCACGTATAAAACTTTTCGTTCCTGCGCAACGAGAAACAGACGTATGTATGGTAAACACAATTTTCTCCGTGCGGGCCCGAGTGCAGAACAAACATCGCCGCGGGCGAAAATCGCGTTCGGTTTCTTCGGCGGGAGACGCGAATACTTTACTCGGTGCTGTAGTTTCTTTTGCCTTAGAGCTTTCTTTCTTTTTTGGAGACGAGTTTCGTATCGTTACTGCATTTTTCCCCTAGATTTTACGTATTTATTTAAATGTAAATGCCTATATGCGATTTGAGTGATCTTTCATGAAAATTTTATTGATTTTGTATTTAGAGAGACGAGAGAAATTCTTAATTGAAGTTTGTAAATTAAAATAGAAAATTACGGTTATATCTACGGCTAGGAAATCTCGTCGGACTAAACTGGGATATGTACTACTTATTTTCAGTTATTTTTTTATTTATCCATGTTCCTCAAATGCGGAATGAAAAATGTTTCTTTAATTGGCATACAATTTTTTAGTCTTTACTGTACATAAAGTAAAAAGTCGGTAATAAAACAGAAAATTAATTTAACTAACATAAAACCGCAGAGTTTACAGTTTGTCTAAAGTTTACGAAATTTTTCCTGAAAATTGTGGTTTTGTATTTAGAGATCATGGAAATATTCTTAATTGAAGTTTGCGAATAAACATTTTAATTTTATGTTTATTAATAACTACATAACTGTGTATAGTTATTTCAATTATACGGAAAATCTCGCCGGACTAAACTAGGATACGTACTACTTATTTCAGTCATTTCTTTCTCCGTATTCCCCAATCATGAAAAGAATAATTTATCTTTAATTATCATAAAATTTCTTAATCTCTACAATATATAGTAGTCACTAATAGCAGATATAACTGTAATAATTTGTTATAAAAATAATAAAAAAATTTAAAAACGGTTTCAAATGACTTAACTAAAAGTAAAAATCCGACAATAAAGCATAAAATGTATTCAACTTTATGAATCCTTGACAATTTTTCCCGGCTATATTAAAAAAACTAAATAACGCAGCAAAACTATTTCAATCAACCGCCAACTCCGGAATGTGAAGCGCCGCGTTTTTTTATTTCTCTTGCGCATTTCGCGTAAAACAAGCAACTGTTTAAAAAATTTGCTTGAAAAAAGGCACCTCCCGCGTCCAAAAAAGTGAGAAGAGTCGCGGACCAGCAAAATAAGAATATAGCGACGTTCGCGCGAGGAAAAATTGTTTTCGTCCCCGGCGCGACGGGGATAATGGACGTGTCTAGAGGTGGGGGTGGAGAAAAGGCGCTGCTCACCTGACAGCCGGGACCTCGAGGATATCCCACTCGACGGAAGTATAAAACTCGGAGAGATCCACGCCTATGTCGACCACGTTGCTGCCTTGAACCTCGTCGATGTGCCTCAAGTCGACCTGACGGGGTAACGTCAAAACGCGCGTGAAAATGGAGAATTCTCCTTTTGTGCCCGCATTCCACATACGTCCAACGTACGCGGAACACGTCTAATATTCGTATTATAATGTCCGCGGGAATATTAGCTCTCGTAATGCTATGCGCATACATTTCGAAAATGTCGAGATCATAAGTATTATAATACCGAATAAGAATAACATGGCGTGTTTGTGAAAAAAGGCCTTCCTGTATTCTATATCCTTGTATAGAATTTGAAATTTCTGTGATGGTTCAGAGCACTCCTGCATTGTTTTACGGACTAGAAAAATGAGACACTGAAAAGGAATCATTCAACCATTTTAGGTTTAAGGTAAAAAGAATTTTATTTTACTTAAAATGTCTTATGTTAACCTTAAATTCATAAAAAATCTTTGATTGTAAATAAAATTTTAAATTAACAAATTGAAATATTTTTATTATATGAAACGATTTTAACCTTCTTTGTTCCACGGGTCGGGTAAAATGGAGTAAAGAATACGCTTTACTCCATTTGATATTTTTGATATAACCAATTATTAGAAAAAATCTTTTATTTACGCATTTTATTCATTTTATTTTAATTTATTAGATCTTCTGTGCACACATCCTGTTTGGAATTCTCGACGAAATGTATTAATTGAATTACGTGAAGTTCTTGATGGAATAAGCCAAAATTTCTTATTTGACAGGGAGGTGAGGTGAGGTGGTATTTCCCCTAACCAAAAGAAAAGACGTTTTCGTTCAGGACTGTCAGTGTGGATTTTTCATTAATGCCCTAAAAATCTTGTCCCAAAGACGTTTCTTTTCAAATAAGAAATTTGTTTTCCTCCGACCGAGTTATTGGCCTCTGTTTTTGTCCAAAGTGAATTATATGAGGAAAAAATGAAGTAAAAAATTAAAATAACAAAACACAATAAATATTTGAATTTTCGTTGTTGATACATCGACAAATTTTCCTTGAAAGAAGCCCATCGCGCGCTCACGATCCGTCAATTTCTCGCCGAATTGCGCACGTGCGCCTCGTCCCGTCGTCCTTCCGACAGCGGAATTAGCATCTCCCCGACTCACGCGTCCTTCCCTCGAAACTTGGCGCGGCCGACTCGGGTTCCTCCGAAGGGCCCCGCCCCGCTATCCGGCGAATTTCGCGCGTCCGGCCAACTTCGTGCTTATCTTCGACGGGCGGTCGAGGAAAATTTGCTCCGCGCGCGACACCGATCGAAGTTAATTAGCTTCCGCGGCTATTTTCCCGGGGTACGGGGACTCTATCTCTCTCTCTCTCTCTCTCTCCTCGAGTTACGTTGTTGACCGCCGGGGATACTGTGTACCCGCGCACTTAACGAGGCAAGTGCTGGATTGTACTCAAAATATAGCAGCTTTTTTGCGTATTTGTTTCAATTATTTCGGAGTGTTTTTTTAATTACTTTTTACTATCTCTTAGAGGACCTGTTGTGACGGTCGTGAACAAAATTTTCGTAAGAGGTATTAGATTAGTAGTTTGCATAAATTTGATGAATCTATCAGAAAGGATTAATTAACAATGATTTTGCACTTTTCTGAAAAATATTTAAACTGTTGGATTTAGATTAAGGAAAGAAAGTGTAAAATAAATTTTGAGAAAGCTATAACTACCAATCTATATTCGCAGTGGCTTTTTTTTATTATAGTAGGAGAGAGAGGGTACTCGGGGGTGATAAAATTCAGCTTGTTCTACTTTCCATGTAAGACTTATCAGAAATTTCCGAGAAATTCGTGACTCTCAGGACAAGGGTCGTTATAATGGTCACCTTAAAGTTTCCTCAAATCTTAAGGACTTAAAAGTGTACGTGAAATTTCTTTTAAAAAATGACTTTCTCAATCAAAGTTAGTCGATTATATAATAGACTCGATATAAGAAATTGTATTCCCTTCACAGATTTATTCACTAAAATAATATTTTACATACTTCAATCAAGTTATTCGACCTTCAGCAAAAGACTTTAATAATGATTCAACGACACTTACAAATCTCACCTCTAACTAAAAAAAAGTAATAAAAATGCCAATGCAATAAATTCCACAGTCCCGCAACAAATACTCAAATTATCAAGGACTGCAAAGTCGCCGAGCGACCTCCGAAAAGAGGCGAAAAGTTTCGCGGTGACGTATATATCCCCCGGCCGCTTCTGGGCGGGATAACTCGCCTCGAAGTGGCGGCTCGCCGATAATTCTCCGGGCTCGCGCGGCCCCGGGATGGCCGCCTCGAATAAATCGCCGCGCGGAGCTCCTCGGATTGTTATTCAAGCCGCGTCGAAAGTTCCGGGCGCACGCATAAATGCATGACCGCCGGGGCCAGACGTGCACATACGCGCGGCCGGACAAAGGGAGCGCGGAGCGCCGACAGTGGGCGAGAGCCGGGAGCGCGTGCCATCTTGGCCCGTCCGCCTTTCAGCGCAACTTCGTTTCGCTAACGCAACGCCGGGTTGATGAGCTTTTAGCCGGCGCGCCGGTTAGTGCCGCGGACGCGCGAATGATATTTGATAAATTAGTTTTGTTCGCTGCTTGGCAAATAAGCTGCTTCGTTGGATTGTTTTGACGTCCCGGGGGATTAGTTAGTTGCTTGAGCTTTGTGTACGATTCTTGTTGTTTGAAATGTTTGACCAATTAAATTATAACGATTCAATTAAATTTTTAAATGAAAATAGTATTTAATCAAAGTACTTTATCAAAACAAGTAGACTTTTAAACAATTGACATGAGCGAGGTTCTAAAAATGTGAAGAAACGAAATAAAACAATTGATTTGATATGTCAAAAGTTTTCTATTTAAATAAAATAATGATTTAATAAGTGAAATAATTTGATGATAAATGAATTAAGTAATAATTAATTTCAATTATTTATTATCTTTTAATGTCATCCACCATTACGATCATTAATTGAAGTAGAAAAGTTTTTGAGTTGTGATTTTTTTCAATTCATAAAATTAATTAAAGTATTTTATGCGGGTTGCGTTTCTCTAATTATTAAAAAACGTCTTTTACGATATTATATTTAAAATATTTATAATTTTAAACATATTTAGTTTAGTGAAAGCTAAATAAATTAAATGATTAAAAAACATAATACTTTGTGTCGATATTTCGCTTCAATAAATTTAGAAGCATTAATCATTAATCATTAATTTTATTGTGAGTCAATTTCTTATGCGCAGAAACGACTAGTTTGTGTAACAAATATCTTTTTGTTCTTGGGAGAAACTAAGATGTCCTACATTAGAGTTCGTAAGTTAACATGGGCAGTGGATGTAAGTACATATAGAGCGGCTGACTATACACGGACCTTATCTACTTACTCATCCAAATACACTTTGGGTTCTTGTTAGCGCATAACTTCTACGCGTCTAATATTTGAAAAGTTGATTTTGTTAATATTTACTTTTTATTGAACAATACAAATTGCATCTCAAGAGTAAATTCATCTTTAAGTGTGATTTTAAGTTAAACAAAAGAAAACTTGTATCTTGCAACTCTCAAGTCAACGTTTATGAGTACAGTAAAAAATTATATTAAATAACAAAATTAATCTCACTATTTGATTATAATAATCTGAGTCTATCTGTGTTTGCATTAAATTCTATATATTTAACATTATTAAGAAAAGAAATGTTAAAATTAAAAAAATTATATTTCTTTTCACCCAGCGTTAAAATACAAATATTATTTTTAAATTAGAAAAAAATCCAGAATGTACGTATAAGTTTTAAATTACAAAACAATAAAAAGTTAAACGACTTCATCATTTAAACATACTCAAGATTTTCTGCCAATATTGTACTGAAAATTTGATAAAAACCTAGACACACGACACGACACTCACAGTAACGCAGCCGTTCTTCATCGAACGCCTTCATAACAATTGACCATCGAGCGGTATTATGCGCGCAGTTTCCGGCGAGTCGGCCCCCGCGGCGCGTAAAATAAGCGTATGGACACCTCGGGCGAGAAAGCGAGCGGCACGTCGCGACAATTAGGAATATCTTCGGCGGGAGGCGCGCGGACCGCGAGCCCCCGGCCGGACCTTTACGAGGGGAGGGCCGGCGTCGATGGACCGGAGTCGCCGAGAGTTTCGCGCGGCCCTTTACGAGGCCATTCGCCGGCGGCCCCGCGCTAACAAGCCACTTTACCCGCTTATCGGCGCTCGACATCGGCCGCCGCCTTGATTGGCCGCGGCCGCTACGAGCGAACTCGAGCCCACCTACACCCCTTCGCGCCGAGTTTCATTGCTTCGAAATAAAGCGAGCGGTATTTCTTTCTTCTTTTTGTTTCAGGGTAAGTAAAAAATAAAAAGAGTAGAAAGGGGGTGGGAGGCTGCTTTACGGGCGGCCGTGGAGTAGTATCGCTTTGAAGGGTGGGTCGCGCGAGTTGGAACTTTTTTTTTTCTTCTCCTTTCTTTTTTCATGGAAGTTTGAAAGATTTTTATCATCGGAATGGAGGAGGACGTAAAGAGCAGATGAATTTATATGTCTTGCAGTAAAGTAGAAGGCACGTTTCAGCGGGTACTTTATGCTTTTTAGCGAAATGCCTTTTCAAACTATTTTTTTTTCTTTCCTTTTTTCAAATGGAACACTGGCGTTTTCGCAGTAAAAAGTGTTTAAAGTTTAATTCTAAAAACGTCGCGAATTTCTTGTCAAGTCGAATATTGTTTTTTTTTAATTATTTCTTTTGCAAGTATAAGGAGGACTTATTTATTCCGTGAAATTATAAAACCACTTTTAAATAAGCATTTAAAATATTTTTTACAATAAAATAGGTATAGTGCAGATTTTTTAAAATTGAAAACGGGGATTGCAACCCTTTAAGTTTAAAATATATTTTATTTCGTTTCATTTTTTCGTAAATAATAATTTTCGTTTTGTTACTGTACTTTCGTTACTACACCGATTTCTTTTTATTCCTTCTAGCGTTAGGAAACTTGCCCGTTTCTCCGATAGACTGGTTATTACTGGTATTGCCGTCGGACCATAACTACCACGGCGAGAAACATTCAAATCAAGCATCGTTCAGATATTTGCCGATACATTCTTAGAGGAAGCATCAAGGCTGGGACCGGTGGCGAGGAAGAAAGAGCAAGAGAGAAAGAGAAAGGTGGGTCACGCAAAAATATTCGAAATATCGGTTTTAGCCTTGGAGGCATCGAAGGCGTCCGAGGAATTCCCTCAATTGGAATATCCCGGGGTGAAATTAGCGGAGCCGCGCGTCGATTACTTCGCGCGCGTGACGATTCGCCCTCCCCTCGGGAGTTTCTGGATCTCGTTCAAGGCTCGTCTAGCGATCGCTGGATTATTGCGGTATGATCGATGCTGAATTTAAAATTTTAATCTTTTTGGCGGCCGACGCGGATCGTACTTTGGCGCCGCCACGAAATTCGCTCAACGATCGTCGAATAGCCGTTTCTTTTTTAATATTAGCCGCATTTTAGGATCGAGCCACAGTGCGCGCATATTTCTTTCGTGGAATCTTGCGGGCGAATTAAAAAACGAACGATACGGATTTTCGCTGGATTGGATTTCTAGTCGCTTTAGACGAGGAAAATGCGAGGTAGAATAATACGGCAGGTATATACTTTCGCGGCGCCCTTCACAGTTATCTTGCTTTGACAAAGTGCTGCAAGTGAAATTTCACTTTGAACTAGAATAAACATATACATACATTCTGTCATTTGAATTTCCAATGCAACTTCAATTTATTGAAGTGCGTTTTCTCGTAGTTCGTAGCGAGTATCCCACGGCAAACTAAAGCGAAAAATCAATATTTTTGTAACACGAAATTGTATTTAAACGCGACTGTACGACTATTCATTTTTGTTTAATTCTCAATTTTGCGCAAACGTTCACATATCACTAAAAGAATGAATATAATTATCTTAAAAAATTTAATTTAGGAATAATAATTTTACAAGATCGTCTTCTCTCTAAAAATTGTATTATTCTCTTCAATTTATTTTTTAGTGAGAATGAATACGTCAATTCTGGTAAAATTGACGGTAGTTTTTACAAATAATTTATCATTTGAATTCGAAAACATTAATAATTAATATTTTATTTTTTATATAAAAAAAACAGTGTTCAAAATTTATTTATGGATCGGACGAAGATAATAGAATAATCACTGAAGCGTCGTTTCATATAAAAAAGTCAATTGCTACCTTTTTTTGAGTACTCTGAACCAAGTAAATAAAAAATAGTGTCAAAAGTAAAAAAAAATGTTAGCGCAGCATCGAGAGCTCTCGAACGAAAGCTCCGTTGTTTATGAAGTAAGCCCGGGGTGTATCGAGTAAACTTAAACTGCGGTACCTGAAAGCCGTCGTAAGTCCAGGAGCCGAATTTCATGACGCAGGTCTGCTCGTCAAAGGGGAAGTACTCGACGTCGATCTCGCAGGAAGACTTGTAAATTGCTGGCGGCTTCCACTCGACTCTGCCAGTGTAGTTGAGCGTGGCTTTCGTCGCCAGGGTTACCTCGAAATTGCCATCGGCGCTGCGGACATTTTAATGCGACGTTTATTGCCACCCTCGACTTTTTCCACCCCCGCCCAGCGCCCGCCAGGCCTCGCCCCGCGCGATTTTCCTCATTGTACCTTAAGCGTCGTTAAGCGGCGCGTTTAAAGGCCAAATTGGCAGGTTGGTACATTTACCCGCGGAGATGCGAGACCCTGGAGTACGTGATTTCCACGGCTGGACGATCTTCCGCTTGTTTTACTTCAATTCTGAGGTATTACACTCATTTTGTGTTAGAGTGCGCAAAAGAAATAATCGTGAAGTTTAATTTTTTCTAGAATTGCGGTGATATCTTGTTAAAAAAATGTATGAACGTGATTATATTACACTGAATGAAATGGTCTAGTAAGAATTACTATACCGTTTGGGAGTGGTCACGAACATTATGAAAAAAATCACCATACTTTACAGTAAAATTTGCCAAAGGTATAGTATATTTTACTATAAAGTATGGTAGTTTTTTCATAATGAGAGTCTGCGACTACTTTCCCATAAAGTATAGTAATTTTTACTAGACCATATGTTTTTCTCAGTGTAGTTTTAAAGATAGTTGTAAGAATATTTAGTATGCAAGTGTACATGTTTAATTAGCTTCATACCAGAAAATCCTTTGCAGAAATAGAATTTGGTATTTCGTTTTTTCTGGTTAAAAAAAATATTATTTTCTTAAATATGAGAATTTTGCGTATTAAAGAAGTTTTTTTAATAAACCCTATTTACCTTCTCTCGGCGAGATGAAACTTGATAGAACTAATGAGACGTAATGCATTAAGCGGCTTTTTGTAAACGACGGCGAGACACTTGGGAATTAGTGTTTATCTCATTAAGAGCTCACTGGCATTAAGGGTAGAATATTACAACGGGGCGCACTCACTTGTTGTACAAAACTATGTCGGGTCTCCATATGTGGTCAGAAGGAACGTGTAGCATCTCGACACCCCCGTACTCCTTCGGATCCCATTTCAGCTTATAATCGTACCATGACTGCAAACAAACATTTTGAACGTTAACTTTTTTTTCTTTAAGAAGGAATGTGTTCAATTTTTATTATTAATAAACTGAAGTATTATAAATGACATAAATCTTTAGAGATTAATTAAAATTTTCGTGTCGGGCAATTTTTGTACAAAATAAATCTATTTATTATATTAAAATGTTCGTAGGGGGGAGTCGCCGACTAGTGTCCAACACGTGTTTCTCGATTTTAACACTAGACGTGTCATGTGATTGATGAGGTTGATCTTTACTTTGTAGTTTGAAACTATTGACGAAAATTAATATTTTGAGATATCAACGTCAAAAATTGATTGCTAAATTTTTAACGAAAATTAATATTTCGAGTCACCAGCACAGATTGATGACTAAACTTTATTGCTCAGTAAGACAAATTTGGATGTCAGCTTTGCACTCTTAATCTTTATCTCTAACATACTCTTTTAGAGTAATTTTAAAATGGTAAAATGTGACCTGGAAGTACAATTAATTCTTCTGCTTCTCGAGAATCAAATCAAATTAGAAAATTTTTTCAGTCGACAATGATTCATGGATTTTTATCTGGTACCGAAGTATTACATCTAAAAGTTACTATAAATAAATATAAAGTCTAACAAATGAAATAACCCGTAAGGTAAAACATGAAGTATAAGAAGAAAAGGAAGCTCCGTGGTAGGATCACGAGGAATTTCCTTTATTGGTGTGGAAAAAGCGTGTTTGATTTGTGAAACAAGCACCGTCGAGTTTAAACGAATACTTGAGTTCTTGCTCGCTGCAGATGCAGCAAAATAAAAGCAGCTTTTAAAAATGAGAAGTGGGTCATAAGAGAGAATGCGGGATGGTACTGCACAAGAAATTGTACATAAGCCGGCGAATCCCTTACAAATACAAAGTACGCGGCATTAAATAAAGGTCTAATAAAAACATTAACGGAATCCACCTTTATGCAAATGACGTAAAAGGAAAGCAAATTATATAAATCAAATATAAAAAATTAAATGCATATTATACAAATCACCTACAGAAAAAAAATTTGTAGCTTTAAGTAAATATTTCTTTAATTATAAACTAAATCCTTTATGAAACTAGTGTACTTCGTAGTTTCAAAGAAACATTTAGTAGATTCAAATAAATGATTGAGTTAGCACCAGGCCTTGAAGAAACTACAAATTTTGTTCAGTAAAAATAAATTAATTTCAGCGAGCTAATAAAAACATTAACCGCAGAATTTAATTTACTGCACCGATCTCTCGAAAGAAAATTCTACCAAATTAAAAGCAGTAAACAGCGAAGTATAACGCTTACAATCAAACAATTTAACTGAATAATGCACCGCTGCAACGTTAAATTGTTGCGCATTGAACATCAACTCTCCTGGCCCTTCAGCCGCGCAAATCCGACGCTCCCGGCACAATGGGCGAGCGGCGGTGCGGGGCAAACAATTCTAATCCCGCGAAAGCCATCAACTACGAAATTTCGCATTAGCGCGTAAAATTAGCGGAGGGCGCGCCGCCAGCGCAACTTCACGTCGCTCGTGCTCGGCCGCGGCGCATCCGCTCCTAATCCCGCGCGAATGCGTTAAACGCCGCGACGGTTGACGCGCGAGCGCCGGCGGGGGGGCCGTCAGGCGCGACGGGCCGCCTGTAATTCGAGCTCGCGGCCGCGCTTCTTTCGCGACCTCCGCGTTTAGGTATATATGCCCTGCAGGTTTTTCGCCGGGGCTGGCGGTTTTCGACGCGCACGGGGGATTTGAGGTGAAGGGGTTTAAAGTTGAGCGGGATGAAAATAAAGAAATACGAGGACGCGGAGATTTGCTGGGGGGAGGGGGGAGGCTGTAATTAAGCTGGATTTAAAGCGGAATTATTTTTGCTTTATATGCAAATAAAATTGAAGGTATTTAAAATTCTTATTTTTTGCATCATTCAGTTTTCATGATTTCTCTTTAAGTTTATAGATTTACTAGGCTCTAAAGCCAGGAAGAAAACTACTCGACACTAACAGATTATGAAAAAATCAAGTAATCATTGAAAATCTTAATTGAATGATTGTGATTATTGTAAAAAAATGTCACTAAAAGTGAAATACTATTCGAAGTTTGCCTTTTGTCAAGTTTGCAAGTGCTTACAATGTGCTATAATCAAAATTCGAAAAATCTGCAGTAATTTGAAATCTTAATTAAATGCATTTTAGTCATCTGCACTAACACGCGAATACCCGGATGCGGAAGATCGCACCAGTTCATCTCTCGTTAGAATGCATGTATTCCTAACTCGCATCCCTTGCCGTTGTTATTACGTACCCCTGCTGTTTCCTTTTCTGTCCCGTGTTTTCCATTCAGATTCTTATAACTTGATTTATTTGTAGGGATTATTTTATCACGCGGAGATTCCTGTACATCAGGTTTTTCGACCCGTTTATGCAAGCGAATCGAGAAGGGTTGGCATTTCCGCGCTTACGTTAAGCTTTATCCTCTGCGTCCCTTTCACCATGCGACACTTTCTTTTATTCCATTATTCCATTGTTTTAGATATCTTTAGACGATCGTGAATATAATACGGGTGTTCAACTTTTGCTTGAAATTTATGTTTTGCTTATACACGCGTTGATGGAACTCATCAAAATTGTGTATAACCAAAACAATTAATTCTAATTTTCATGTAGTTTGCTATTACATACAATGCACCTTCTGTCTATTATAATTCAATTTTAGAATATAACGGGGAAA
Source organism: Eurytoma adleriae (assembly GCA_900480045.1). NCBI lineage: Eukaryota > Metazoa > Arthropoda > Insecta > Hymenoptera > Eurytomidae > Eurytoma > Eurytoma adleriae. Next base: position 134,711 of record UXGC01000241.1, on the reverse strand, counting down.
CACAAGATTAACAAGTTATTTCAGAAGAACGCGGTGCATCTTGCTTATTTTTCTGTAAGAAAACAATAAAGAAATACAAGCGAAAAACATTTGAATTTAATACGCACGTTAGAATAAAACAAAATTATTTACAACAATTCGATCCTGCCGCATTTCAACGACATAAGTTTTTGCAAAACTGACACTTAAAAATATTCGTTAGAGGAGAAAAGTTTCAATCTGTAAAAACGAAAATGGGAAAAACAATCTCTCCCGCTCGCCTTGGAGAACCGAGCGCCATCGAATCGATCATACAGCGACGGGGCTAGAGGAAAGTCGAGCTCGCCCCTCGACCTTTGCACACTTTCCGCCGTCGTCACACTTTCGCCGGGCGAAAACAAGCCCCGGATCCCGCGCCCGGCCTCTTACGTAATCCCCGCCAAACTACAAAGTGGGTTGCACGCCTCGGCGGACCTGTTTTCTGGCCGAGCTCTAGGCTCACCGTTGGCGCGGATGAGTCCACGGCCAGGTGACCGTAGTGGAGAGTGTATCACGTGGTTCAATGGCGCCGTGTAATAATGGGTCAATGTTGCGCGGACGATCATTCGCTGGGACGTGCTGCGAGAGTCTAGTGCACTGTGAGGGGAATTTGTGAAGAATTACTGAAACTATGATGCCTGGAGAGGATTCTTTTTCAAATTGCAAGATGAGCGAGTGAAATTAGAACGCAAATTTAGTGAAATTACCAACTAATACTTGTCATTTTTACTGTTCGTACAAAGAAATCGTTTGTTATAATTTACGATTCAAAACAACAAGCTTTAAATTTAAAAAGCAATTCAAACTTTTTACATTCAATTTAGAAAGCAATTCAAATTTTTCGCATTGGAGCGATAAATTTTATCAAGATTTAAACAGAAATCGATGCGCCCTCGTCAATCACGTCCGGGCCACACGTATTCCTTCAATTTCCGGCGAAACTTTTATCCTCAAACCGCACGGAACATCCCGTTTACTCTTATATCTAAATCCAAAAGTCCTGGCGACGACTCATCGAACCAGACCCGCTCGGTGGCACCTAAATCACGCGAAAAAAAGGCGAGGAGAGGGGGCGGGAAGCGCCGGCGACCGCGTCATCAATTTCGCTGCCGTCGGGGCAGCCTGCCGCGAGTTACGGGTCGCGCCCCTTTTTTCCGAACAAGTGTTTTTCGACCGGGGAGAAATAAGGGCGCGAGGAACGTTCGGCCTTGCAGGGCACGTCGCCGCGCGAAAGGCGAGTGTTGGGGCAACTTTTCGGGGATTTCAGGTGGGGACGAGGGTACGGTGTCACCTTTATTTCTGATTCAGACTGTTAAGTTCGCATTTGAGGGGCGTTTTTGACGGGTGAAGGTTTTTTTAAGTGGCTCGGCACTGAAATTACTGCTCTTTGGGGAGAGAATTGAAATTTACGTGATATTCGCGTTCGTATAGTGTAAAAAAGAACACTGTAATCTTGTAGTGATAAAAATGAAACTTTATGGTTTATGTTAAATAGAGGGCTGATAAGGTGAAAGGGAGGGTTTGCAATTGGCTTACAGATTATTAATAAATTTAAAAAAAATAGCGTTAGCGAATTAAAATATGATTAAAATAGGAATAAGTTTAAATAAATAGGCGATTCTTTGAAAAAATGCAACATTTTTTGCTTAAACTCCGTAGTAGTTAATACCTTTCCTTCCATGGATAAGGTTGATATCTCGCAATTTACAGTTATTCTACCCTCTTCTAATGTAAATTAACTTTTACTTTTATAAAAAAGTTAATAAAAATTAATTTTACAATCCACCAAGTTTACTAGAAAAAAATACACTTTTTAGAGAATCAACCAAATATAAAATAATCTATTTAGAAAAGGGAGCAAGCATAATGTATTTGAATTAGAGATCATCTTAAATTATAAGATATTTTAAATTAATTTAATTTATATTTTTTCGTTTGCAATAAAATATTGAAAGCGGTTGAGAAAATAAAAGAGTACAATAGAAGTGTACATTTTCGCAACGAGATAATAAATAAAAACTTAATGCAGTGTAACGATAGCGCGTCAAATAAAGGACCCTTTCAAGACAGCGAACAAATGTAACGAGAGCATCTCCATTCACGAAAAAAGCGCGCCCAGCAGTCCTCAGCGAGGAAAATTTCCTGGCGTAAGTCACAGTCTCGGTGGAAGGCGCGAAGGTAACCGTGCGAGCGCGCATTTATTTTCGAGAAAAAGGTGGCAAGATAAAACGCCGCGGCTCGGCGTAATATCGCGACGAGCCCGCGGAAGTCTGATTCGACGGCGACGCGGCCCCAGATAAGGGGAGAAACGGCTGGCGCGCGAAAATCGCACGCGGCCGCGGGTAACCTAAGCGAGGGAAAACGCTCGAAAAAATCCGGCCGCGAAACGTTGAGCGGTGCAGTCAATTTTACTCGCTTGCGTTTCCACGGCGGGTAGCACGCTAATGTACTTGGTGTTTTGCGAGAAATTTACTTATTTTTCCTTGGGTACCGCGGGAGGAAAGAATATATTATTTTCATTCTTTTTTTTTATTTTTAGAATATTGTTTGTTTCAAAATATTTCATCTAACAGGTTAGACTAAAGATTGAACGAGATTTTTAGTAGGGAAGAGCAATTTTGTGTTATGGCAATAAATGAATTTGTAATGTTAAGGGATAATTCTTAATTTTTTAGAATACATTAGTACATTTTATTTTATAGATTTCACTTTTAATGCGCACCGAAAAAGTGTATTATCTACACTTTAACTGAATTTTTAACATCTAAAACCTGGTATAAAATTTTGCACTGCACCCTTACAACAATGTGCATTGTTCCAAAATATTTTGTACAAAAAACAATATATGTAATTGCTAGATTTATGTCATTATTCAAAATATTACTATCTCATTTTTATACAAAAAAGAAATAATATATAACGAAACTATAAAACAGTTGAAAAATTACCTGCTCGACCCAGAGGTTCGTCGTCATTATCTGATTTTTCAGGTTCTGAAAAGCAAACAACAACATGAAACGCCGATAAACAATCGCCGGCGAGCGACAAATAACGACAAAACACCCATCGCTCTTTTCCCCCACCGCCGCGACGCGTACACATCTCCCGCAGCGCGAGAGCAAAACGTATCGCGAGCAATAACAATCCCCGAGCGAAAATTCAATGAAGGGTAAATCGCGAAAAATAAAGCTGCGCGGATAAAATATCCCATCGGATCCCCGGGCAAACTGAATCCCAAAGTCATAAGTCGCTCAAAATCGGCGCGCGTACAGCGTTTCCCGGCCGCCTGCGGGGGCGGCTTCTCCCGCTCCCCCGCAGGACATTCGTCATGCGCGCGTATTTCGACGCGGGGGAAGCGGAGGGAGGCTGTTGGTATAACGATTTCTGTGCGCGATATGGAGCCCGGCGAAAGAAAGGGCCGGGCTCGGCGGTAAACATTTAAACGGTGATTTACCACGTCGATTAGCTGCGATAGTTTGAGCTTGATTTTAACTGTCAGGGCATCCGTCACGTTGACGACCGGACGGACCAGCTTGTTGTAGTTGGAGAGCAGGTCGTCGTACAAGCGCTTCGCGTCCGGATTCCCCGAGCATCCTGTAATCAGAAAGTCATGTGTATTCTTTTAGTCTGTTGTTTCTTTTTTTTAAATCTTTGAATTTTATGGTAATATTTGCTGATCGGCTGTCGAAAGTTCAAGATTTTTTAGCTTATAGGATAAGAGAGATACTGATTTGATCATAAAACGCAGAATGTACTTGCCCACCAGTTGCTTAATCAGTACTTTAATAATTATCAGCATAATTCAATAAATTAAATAAATAATAATGTATGCTCGAAAATCGTACTTTTAAATAGTATATAAAACGATATAATTATCAAATGTGCAATAACAAAAATATTGCTTTGTGTATGCAAAATTTACTTTACGTGCAATCCATGCAATATGTGAGATTTTCTGCTTTATATACACTGAAGATAAACTCGAAAGATACCATTTTGCACGCAGATCATAAAATTTTTCACGATAATACCCAACAAAAATGGTAATGAAAATCTGGGTATCCTTCGATATTCACAGCTTGAAAATAAAGTTCAAAAGCTAATCCTAGCCTTTGATACTCTAAAATAAAAAAATCACACGATCCATTAAAGCAAAGCTTCGGAATAAGCGAACGGAGAGTACGTATAGTTCCCCGCCTCGCGGAATCGCGCGCAGGCCACGCTCAAGCGGCGTACACGCGAAAAACAAAAAGCGCAATTGCAGCGTAACAAAAAAAGGAGCCGCGGTGCCTGGCGCACAAAGGCGCCTGCCTAAAATATTCAACGGGCGGGATAAGCGCGAACGCTCGCTCGTGCCCGGGTAAATCCATGGACGCGGCTCTTTAAGACGCTCGAGGAAAAAAATAAGCGCCGCGGGTAAAAAGGAGGCAGAGTAACGAGAATGAACACAGAGCCTTCTTTTGCTCTCCCCTAAGCACAAGGAAATTTGGATAAACGAGGATAACAAGTTGGCTTGTTAGAGTATACTATACGTGCTCGCTGCAGTTGACTCGGTGCTTATATTTTTCGGTCGAAGACAGAGAGCGAGACGGGTACATAGATAGTGAGAGATGTATAGGTATATGTGGAGAGAGGGCTATGAGAGAGATATAGTCAGGAGGGAAATGCTCCATGCAAATGAATCTCGTACCGCATGCGCTCGCTCGTCTCTGTCGGGCTCTTTGCTTGTCGCCTAGTCTAATTTCACCCTGTGTATTGTTATACTGTTTAAAATCTGTACGCTAAGTCGTCAACAGTTGGTGCAGATTTTATATCTTATGCGCTGTATTAAATTAATTTCAAGTATTTACCTACTTGCATTTACAAAGTTAGTTTCTAGACTAGAACACGATAACATTTTTTATTTTACGTACACAAACAGTCGTTTCAGCTTGAGCAAAATTATATGTTTGTGTTGCAAAAAAAAACTAATTCATCTATTTTGCCTCTTTTATTTAATATCCTAAGATACATATCTCCTAGAATTATTAAAGACGCCTTCCACTTTTTTAAGCCACGTGGTATAACATCATCTGATATTTGTTGATTAATTTCAATCAAAAAATCATTTTCAAAAGTTTAGTCGAAATTCAGAATTTAGAGTAAACAATTTAACAGAATAAAAATAGAATACAATTATAACATGTTTTTCAATTTTATATTAAAAATTATCATACGCCATATCAAAAGTAAAAATCCTTGTATAATAATATAATATAATAATCATTATAACATTTCCCTTTTCCGATATCACATTAAATAACAAACAGAAGACATGGATTTTCACTCAATGTTTTAAAATAATTTTAATTAACGAAGTATTTTTTTAAAATTAACCTATTCCACCTTTCACTTTAATGGTAAGAGAATAAACTAGTTCTGTACCTCATTATAAAAATTTTACGCCAGTCTCGCTCATATCCTCGATCCAATTTCAAGAAGAACCTCTTAAAAGAAGAAATAATAAAAAAATCTTTGAAAAATCCTTATCCCCCCTCGCTGCAGCGTACTCGCGCGCTCCATTACGAAGCGCCCTTAGCATGCAAATTTGAACGAGCCGGCAAATCACCTCAATCTGGAGTAAAGCAGTGGCGCGTTGTCGCGCCTAACGCAATCATGCATATTAATCCGAGCGCCACCTCGAAGATCCCGCGCGATCGAGCGTCGCGCGCAATTCAGGATCCGCGCGCGAGTGATCGCCGTAAAGCTCGCTATCGCCCGGGGAATCCCCGGCGTGTGTCTAACGATGTTTGCACGAGCGCGGAGCGCACCGCCGTGCGCGCAGCTGCCGACGGCGATGCCCCGCGCGGCGTTTAATTGCGGGTACGCGAGCCTTGGCCGTCGGTGATTGTTAGACGCGCGAAGGAAAGGATACATCGGCGCGCGGCTTACTCGCTGGACTCGTCCGGCTAATGGGAAACGAGTAGGGTATTTGTAATTGGAGTTGTTGCGGTGCCGCGCGGGTGCTGTACTCGGACGGCTCGGCTCGACGGCTTGCCGCTCGTTATTATACCTGGTGATGTGTGCTGCTAATGGCTTGAAATTAGAGAAAGTCTAGTGTGTTGTGAGTCCCTCGCGGCTTTTCATATTTTATAGTATTAGTATTCTTGTTTGTAATAATAAATATTTAGTTGAAATAAGATTATTTGCTATTTGTCCTCGGATTCGAACCCTCAAAAAACTTATGACCCTTTCTTTTATGTCTTAGAGACCGAACATGAGGTTATGATGATGATTTCAGCGATAAAAGATCGTTAAAAAAGATTTTCCCTTGATCAACAATAATTCAAGAAGCCATTAAAAAAACAAAACAAAAATCGCTTATCAACTGCATTTCTTTACAAAAAACAGACAAGAACCCATGAAATAATGATCGCTTCGCTCAGTCCAATGCACATGTAAAACTACGCAGAAGCCTGATCGGTATTTAAAGTCTCCTTATCATCGCGCGGAATTTCACCCTACGCTATAAAATTCCAACGGATGCATGTATACGCGTGTATAAGTGTAGTAGAAAGAACGATGGAAGGTTGACCCTTTCAACTCGTCTTGTCGGCCCTGCGCGATAAGGATTTACGGTGGCGCATAAAAGGCAATTGTCTGTCGGGATCATCGGGAGGGAGTCTCCTAAAATGCAAAATAATCGCCGTAAAGAGAGCGACGCGCATTTCGAAGCTGCAGCCGGCCGTTTACGTCGCCCGAGCGGTAGCTGCAGGCGCCTTGTATCGGACGAGCGCGAGATTCCCGATCGTAATGGCCTTCTTTTTTTCTCCGACTCCCGTAAGCTTTTCTGCCGATCCTCGATTCCATTGAACTTCCCATTCATAAATATAAATTACCTTCTTTTTTTTCTCGCACAGATTGCTTATTCATAAAGCTGCGCACGGGTGTTTCGAGATTGTTCCCTGCGACTCGCGGAATAGGGAATCTATATTTAATGCCTCGACGAGGGAGAAAGAAAATCGCGGGAATAAACCATGCAACGCGGCGGAAATGCAGGTCGGAGTACAGAGGAGCCGATCGAGTGTTTCCTTTATTAAGGCCGAACGTCGCGGCGTATAATGAAGTCAATTCTCTGATTAAGTTGTGAAAGTAAACGCTATATACGTCGGCGGCGCAAAAATTTGCATACCCGATACCCGAGATAAGAATCCATTTGAATTTGTAATTCAGCCAATACACCGCGATGTTTGCCGCATGAATTTTAATCCGAAGTGATATTTTTGCAATCGCGCGCGCTACAGCCGACCCCGCTTACATTGATCCACTTTAATTTCAACGCGGAAAAAAATGTGCATTCCCAAATCAAGCTCCGTAATTCTCCTACCAATTCCGCACTTTTGTTAAACATTCATAGCGGCAATCAAAACCTGTACCGCCGCTACCGACTCATAAATGCGGAATGACGTTAGCAAGGAAGGAGGGGGGAGTGAGTACTGAAAAGGCAAATCGAGCAGCGTCCCTAATAAACTCGCGGGCGAAACTGGTGTATAAACAAAATCGAGGCCGGAAAGGAAAAACGGGACTGGTTCTACCCGTAAACTTGCGGATCGGTTACGTGACCGGCATGTGTCCGCTGCAGGTATACGCCGGCAGCTTCCGTAAGCGGAGGAGGAAAGGCCGAGGTCCTCTCATTACTGCAGCTCCGCGGGGAAAAATGAGCTTGCGCGTCCCTTTTAAAGGGAAGCTCGTGTGCGCTCGAATTTTAGCTCTTATTTGCTCAACGTTTATTGCGCACTGCTGCACGGCTCAAGTGTTTTTTGCAGGGATTTGGATGGACGTTGCTGCTGTTGATGCGTGAAAACTAATCTTGGGATTTGTAGGTAAAAGTATGAGACTAGAAAGATGAGGGTGTGTTCCGTAACGAATCTTTTTTAAGTTTGCTAGTTTAACAGGGTTTTTTCTCGGTAACTGTGAGTCAGTGAAATTCATGGATTTCACATAGTAATAAGTGAAGATACACTGATTGCGCGTGAGAGGTCACTTACTCGATATTTTAACGACTTGTAACAATAAAAAAGTGCAAGTTGTCTGATGAATTGTCTCGAGAATTTTACTTATTCATATTGATAAAGAATTCCTAATCTGCAAGAAATCATTCAAAATGTGACTGACGAATTTGTATTTCGTGACATGTTGTAATTTGAATTCTAGTGTTTCCTAAACATATTGCATTATTAATTTGTTAATGGAAATTGACAATTATTAATGGTTTTTTTTGTTCACATGCAATCATTTTATTGACAATTTTGAAATTTGCGATGTTGTACGAAAGTACAATCTGGATATATTTCCATATAAATGATTAAGCCATTAGTAAATTAAAATTATTACATACGACCGATTTTATATTTACGCAATTTTTTCATATTACTGCTCAAATATAAATATTTACGATAAAACATTTTTTAAAAAAATGCAAAATGTTTAGGCATTTGTTGCAAGTTTTGCGCAATCATTTCTACTTCATTAAAAATAAACGATCCTCGCATGTAAGCAAAACTACTTTTAATTGTTTCGCTAATTACTCTTGCTTATAATAGCGCCTGCACGGTGCACTCAAATATATTCACATAAAAATAAAGCCGGAGACAAAAGCAAATCAAAGCGGAAACAGCGGCGGCAGTAACACGTAAGTCGCCGTGACCTCACCTGATATGAGCACCAACACAATCCACATGATCCCCACCAGGCTCTTCATCATGTCATTGTGACGTCACGTCCGCCTCATTTCTCCTCTGCTTCGTGGCGTCCCGATCCCTCGGCGTCGCCTCGCCCCGGCAACTCGGCCCTCGCTCTGCACCCCTCCTGCAACACGCGAAAAGAACGCATACGTTAGGGTACGTATGGATATACCGGAGGGCAGAGAGGCACTCCTCCTCGCATTTGCATAACTACGCCCGCGCGATATTTCCGCTTTCGCGCGGGGACCGGCCTCTCGGACGGGGCCGAGCGGACCTACATACATACGTCGGGAAATTTATCGGGCGATTCCACGAGACGGGTGCGATTGCAAGGCGGAGGGAGGGGAAGGGCGGCGGACTGTATGTGAGTCAAGGTCGGGGCTTTTTCGGAATTATCATAATTTTTGTATCACACTTTTTCGGGGGGTGGGTCGGAGAGGGCACTTGGGACCTGACGCGGCTTTCGCTGTAATCAATTTTTCATGGCAGGGTGAACATGTATGTGCATATAGGCGTCGAATATCGAAATCGCTCGCGGGGGCTGGTACATCATTTTTTTCGAAGGGAAGCTTACCGTGCCTTTACGATTCTATTTACGCAATTGAATTTAGTTTTGTTCGGAGAAGCGAGAAGTTACTATTCAAATAAAAAAATATGTATATCACATTACTGTACACTTTCTCCTAGAGAAAGATTTATATCAAATAGTTTGGATTAAGGATTGTCAACGATAAGATCCAAAAATAAAATCGACCCAATTCGTAAAGTATATAAGATTTATTTCAATAATGCAATGTTTATTTAAAAAGTTTTTTTACTAGCAAAGAACTATTCGAAGGGTTATTATTTTATACAAGCATATAAAAGACTATTAAATTTTTACGTTAAACTTAATTTTTTCAATAAATAACTCGTATTATTATTAGGCGGATATCTGCATTCCGCCTCGAGTACGAAAGTAAAATGTTCGCGCGGTAAGTGGCCCCGTAATTTTTCCAATACTGCGTTGTATCGAGACAGTGGCTTTTCTTCGGCGACGACGCGAGAGTCGAATTCGCTTGGTGGTTTTCACGCGCGAACGAGCAGATGAAGTCCGCACGTGACCGTCGCGCCCCATCGACTGCACGAAATCAACTTCGTGCGCGTATGTTTGGTTTTCCTTTTATCTTGTACATTATTTCAACATTATTTTAGCGCTACTTTTAGAAGGCACTCATGCATTTAAGTAGCATTAAATTACATTCGAACTGACATTATTATTTAAGATAAGAATAATTATACGGCCTTCCATAAACTGGTTATGAAGGGGTAGCGTGGAATTTCTAGATATATGCCTCGTTATTTGAGTGCTAAGTTTATTGGAACCGTAAAAAAGTTGCTGAGGAAAATTTACGAAGGAATAACCCCTCGCAAGAACATCAAAACTTAATACTACGTACCACTAGGTGAGAAATCCCGCTAGTAAGATTATTATTTTAGTAATAATAAAATTATAGAGAAATTCGACGCTTATGCTTCAATAAAAGTAGCTCGTGCTTAGAAAAGTTTTTATAATTCATATAAAAATTTAACGGACGATTCTAATTAGATTATATGAGCACAAGTGATCAATGATCATCAGCTTTCCTTGCTGGATTTCCTTCAGATGGAGATCAGCTTTTATATACTCATATATATTATATACAAATAACTTCTCATATTTAGATTTACAGTCGCTATAAAATTTTGGCAATTGGCTTCCGCGAATGACCATCAACGTTTTACTAAGGAGTCCGTGCTAACAGTCTTGGATCTCGATATAACTTGGCCTCCAACCATAGAAGCATTTATCGAGGAATATTCCGGCTACTCCAATGCAAGTGGCTACAGTGTTAAAACTATTGATCGCAAAAGGCAGTTTAATAATTCTTACGTAAACCAGTTTATTGATAGTGCTAAAATGTCTAATTAAATCATTAAAAAATACATTTTAAACAATTTTGAACTCCATTTACTGTTCATTTATTTCAATAATTGAATTAATTTTTTTACCCAACTGCATAAATGAATTGAAATTATTGGAACTGATTTTAATAGAAATGCCTTTTAAATGTGTTTAAAGTACAAATTAAAGCAATATATAGTCATTAATTTTGAAATGCAGTTTTATGTAGGTACCACAGTCTATGTAGGCAGGACTAAAAGTTTTTCAGTATTTCTTTAAAACTTTAAATTATAAAATACAGTTAATGAATCGTTTAATTATATGATAAACATATCAGAAAAACTCAAAATGCATAATAAATGCATTAGTAAAAGAATAAAAGGCACTAGAATTCGTCAACCCAACTCGAAAGGGATTCACTGCTCAGACTTCTGATCGAGCAGTGAATTAAAGAAATGGTGCAGGAAAGAGACGTTCGATCGTGTAAAAAGAAGAGAAAGGAGAAAGGTATTACGGGAAAGACGTCTGCTCATCCCGAAGACCTACCAGTAAATCCTGCAACGTCACTTATGTTTATCTCGGAGTTTTATTTTTGCAAACGAAATTTAAACGACAAAGTAAATCTAAAACTAGAGTACAACATTGCCACTTATCGCATGAGCTTCGTAAGAAATTTTCACCTCTACCGGGCGCGATGAAATATTTTTCAGTTGCGCGGAAAAAATTCGATTTCTCCGAGCGATATACGAGGCGGGGGAGAAAAGATAGCCGACGCTCACGTGAAGGAAGCGCGGGGACGAGAGAGAGAAAAAAATCGTTACAGCATTTGGCCTCGCGTCACGTATGGGCGCGCTCGGGGGCCGAGAGCGAAATCCGGAGCAGTTTCGCCTTCCATTCTATCCCTTCGCCATCCTCTTCTCTCTGTCTCTGTCTCTCTCTCTCTGTCTCTCTCTCTGTCTCTCTCTCTCTGTCTCTCTCTCTCTCTCACGCTCTGTCTTTCCATCTCTCTTCAGTGCACGCGCCTCGATTATTCGCGACTCGAGGGATGATCGTGCCTTCCGCCCCCGCGTAGCAGGTCTGATTTGTCCTCGCTTACGCCTTTTTTTCACTCTAACGTCGTTTGTGCCCCTATATCGTCAGCGACCTTTTGTGTGAAATCCGTTTCTTCCTTTCTTTTTTTTTGGCCAATGCCACTGTACCGCTTGTAATGGACGCGAATGAAATGAGTGTATCTAGTTCTAAGTGCATGGGTGAAAAAAGCAAGAATCGTCTTTTTACGCGAAAATAAGTAAGTATAATCAATCGTAAGTGACAAGAAATAGATCACTTTTGACAAGTCGAAATAATTCACGAAGTTTTTCTATGATTTTGATTCAATTTTTGGTAATTACAAATATTAATTACTTATATTTGCATTAAATATCGTAATAGACTTTAACATAAAAAATGCAAAATCCATTGTATAAAAAGAATATCTTTCGAAGATATTTTAAATGTTAAACAGCTGATAATATAAGCTGTTTCATTATAACGGAATAGAATCACGATTTTCATTTTACCATCCGTGATTTTCCTGGAAAACGAGGCTCCAATATATTCTTCAATTCAAATCGGGTTTATTTTACTTTACAAACGCCAGTAGCCAAGATCGATTGGTTTTTCAAACGCTACGGGCGAAAGACTCGAGATTAAATTTTTATTGGACCATGTCAGAAATGACACTGAACTCTTTGCAACTTTTTTTCTCAAACGAAAAATCTCATTATTCAACCTGATATCGCGCGTGTCTCCTGTGACATTGCATTTATTAGTTGACCCTTTTTTGTTGTACCTCCTGACGTTCACGTAAATTTAGTTTTTGTCACGACAAACCCCCTCCCCCTCTTTTTACTACAGGGGACAGTGGCGATATAGAAAAAATTTTCCTTCTGATAAAAAGTTTCCTTCATTCGTGAACCAAAAACTTGTCTAGATGAATATTTAAAATACCGTTTTATTCCAGGAAAATGTAAACCGTGTATTAATTAAGCATGACGTCACGAGGGTGGCTGGTGCAGGCGCGACTACCTATCAGGAGCTTGTTGGAGGATTAAATATTTTCTTAAACTACATTACAATTTTAATTTGCTCAATAATGATTTTAAAAGTATTATGAAATATGTATTTTGATAATTTTTTTATTAAAATTATTGTTAGTTTGACTCTATTAATAGTCTTTCTGCCACGTAATAATTGCAATAAAAGAAATAGTACTTTTGAAATGAAACACTTAAAAAACAATTTATAATACGACAGTATAAAATGCTAATTTAGCAAATGCTTGTGTCATTGTAATATATACACAGTAAATCTATTTTTATTAGAGCTTACTAAATATATAATTACTTTATCTATGAAACGGATTTTTCAAAGTTTCATATTCATTAACTAGGAGTAATTATACATTTAAGGGATTGGTCCTCCCATTCAGGACACACCTGGAGTCATTGCACTGATCGTTAATTACTTAATGAACATCGTTGTCACCTCGAATGGAGCGCATTAGCCGACAGACGGCGTCAGGTGGCAGTGCAATTCTCACTTGACCTTCCAAGCTAAGCCTCTATAGGAGAATCCCGGGCAAGCAACTGTTTGGGCAACGCAACAAATTTTTCTGCAGAAGCAAATATGAAATCGTTGCGTAAAAAGCTGATTTTTCACTGGATATCCTAGAAGAGTAGCAAATTGTACTAAAATACTTTTCAGATCATAGTACAATGCTGTTTTGCACGAGGCAGATGGATCGATGCTACATTCAGTTTACACGTTTACCGCACGAGTTTGACAACCCGTCGAAATCAGAGGAGCCCCCACTGTTCAGTATACGCTCTATAATTTCAACGTATCACTGATTATTTATGACGCGAAATTGTCGAGATCCTATTCAAATGTACATTTAGCCGAAGGGTTGTCTAAAGAAGGAATAGCAATCTATTTTGAAAAAGTATAAATAGATTTTCGAAAAAAATTTGCTTTATCAGTAAATTTTACTGTAATGTCTGGCTACATCTTCCTGCGGCTACCGTCAAAAGATTATGGATAATAACATTAGGCATTTATCCGTTCATGAAAAAATGTCGCATTTCTAGGAGAGACTGAAGCCATTCAAATCGCATTAATCAAAATCGCCGCACACACTTGAGGTACGCGATTGTTAAAATTTCGTTTGAAATCTATTTTTTTCAGATGGAAGCAAAAAGAAGGCGAGTTCGTCATCTAGACTTCGCACACTTCGTTTTGCAAGAAACAACTGAGAAAACCTAATTGTTCGGACATACTCCGTCCGTCCAACGATCGATCTAGCCGCTAAACGTTTGAACGTTATTCAGCAAATGCGTTTCACGTTGGCGGAAGGTTTTCCGGCCGGCCGATTTCCAGCTGGGCAGTTGTTGAGCGTTTCGGGTATAATCGCGGCTCCGGCTTCTCGGTGCTCGCTCGCCGGGCGGAGCGCTGAATGCACCGAGACGTAAAGGCGCCGTTGCAAAACAAAACGTTTAGAATCGAGCGGAGCTCGCCCGAAATCCTCCCGCTCTCTATTCAAGCCGAGCAGGCGTGCATTAAGTCGCATTAGTTGCAGGCCCTCCCGCACCCGACAAGATGTTGCCCCGCGTTGAATTTCCACTTCGTCGTACAACGAATCTGCATATTTTTCGTCGCGCCCGCGAGCTTTCTTCGCCGGGAATTCGAGCTAATTGTTGAGAAATTTCAATGGGGTGCTTCAGTGCTTCGTGGACTTCTAAGCTGGTAGTTCAAAACGTATAATGCTAGTTGTTTAGTGTTATAAAAGAAATTACAAGGGCATTGAAGTCCAACAGCTGACGATGTCTTCTCGTTGATAAAATAAATTTAGACGTGGATAAACCTGGATATGCTAATTCGGTCAGGACACAACCCTTTGAATTCACTATAGATATTTATTTAATTCGAGCCTGCAGTCTATTTAGAATTAATTCTGATTTCACAGGAAAGCAAAAGTTTCAGTGTCAGGTTGCAAAAATCCGAAAATTAACATCAACTATGCGGAAGAACGAGTATACTGGGTTTGTAAAGCACAAAAAATGTATATTTATCTTACAGGAGAGTACGACATACACTGGATCACGAAGTAAAATGACCTAGTAATGAACAATCGATATTCTGTAGAAATTATTTTTTTACAAAATCGCTTAATAAAAATTTAATTAAAAAATGTTTCTTATTTCTTCATTGAAAATTAACTTTCGTACAACAAGATGTTTCCTCCCCCCCCCCCAACCCCGCTCACTCCTTGTCAATTTAAAGTACAAAAAACGCATTTTATACAATGATTAAAATAAAACTAATTTACAGAAAAGATAATCATTTCAGAACGTAAAAGTAATCGCAAGAAAAAAACGCTATATGTGTAATTGCAAGTAGAGGAAAAAAAGGACAATCGGGACAATTTCAAAGCGCCCGTTCGCCGTAGCGCCAGAGAAGAAGCACGCGGGCGAGAGGCACGACCGCGCGGAAATCAAGGCCGCGGATGAGCGACGGATCAAAGAGGCCCCTGGTGCTCGGAAAATCGCGGAAAAAGCGAAGAGCCGGAGGGCGCGTATATGACGTCGACGGCTTGAGTGGCAGCCACTTATTATCATCGGATGCATTCCCCGCGAGGCGGGGATGGGACGGCGAGGGACACGGGGCGAGCCCGAGCCGAGTGCCAATATCCGGTAATACGCGAGCGGAACGGTCCAGTTTTACGGGGGGGACGGGGGGGCGCCCCCGTAATTCCGTCCACCTGCGCCGGCTGTCGAGCCGTGCACCGAATTGGCCCTCGACGCGGGCCGCGCGACGGCGAGTGCCGCCGGCGTCGATCGTCGAGCGGCGCGGCGCTCTTTTATCCGCGGATTAAAGGACAGCGCTGGGCCAGGCGAGTTGTTTGCATGCCGCGACTCTGTGGAAATAATAATGTCGGACTTTTTTATTTCACTTCTTTTTTATTTATTGTTTTACTTATGATTTAATTGATAATCATTAAGGGGTAATGGGCGAGTTTGGCTCCATGATGGACCAACTCCGACGGATTAAGAAAAATAGAAAAATTAAATAGTTTTGAATCTGGAATAGAAGGTTTATTCGTGCGCGTAATCACACGTTGTAATTAACGATTGACATTAAATTATTTTTAAAATAAAAAGTAAAATCACGATTCTAATCTCGATTCTAAATTAAAATAACACTACTGACTAAATGAAATTTTTAATCATTTAAATGTTAAAAAAAATCCCTTGGATCATTGTGATCAAATGTCATACTAAATACAAGTTTCATTAACTATCTTTCTTAAATTTACGCTTTTTAAATTCACAATTGAAATAGTTAATTTAATGAATATAGTTAATTCGCTGCCGCGACTTGACTAACTGAGATTACGAAATTAACGCATTCGACTTGACTGGAAAGTCTCGTAACTCCCAGGGAGAAGAAAAACATTGTGAGAGCCCTGGCCACCATCGGGAAAGCCTAATCCAAGAGGCGAGGGCAGGAAGGCTGTTGGCGGCGATGTATAGTCGGTGCGCGCGTTAAGGCGCGTTTTACGAACGGCCATAAACGCAACCGTAAAACCGCGGAGAAAGCTCGCTTCCTAAGGTAAAGGCGGAAAGTCGCGGTCGCTGGAAACTTCAATGTTCGTGCGATGGAGTGCGGTAAGCTGAAATTCCTCGCGTTGGCGTCATCCCGCGTACCGCATTGAAAGGTAATTTTAAATTTCAATCCCTTTGGTAGACATTATCACACAATTTATCTTAGCGTGTGCAATGATAATTTTATAATGAAATCCTTAAAATCATTGAGTTGATTTAATAATTTAATCAGTCCTAAATTTAAGCCTGCTCAAGTTGCATTCAAAATTCATTGCGTGAATTTCTTCCAAAACTATAGCGAACACAAAATTTACAAACACAAAAATAACTCTAAACTTATTGAAACTTACAAATAACTCATCGTTGAAAATTGCGCGAAAGGTGAAATGTTATTTTGGAAGCGAACGGATGAACGGCAAAATATACAAAGCGGAACAATCGAAATGCCGCAAAGTACACGTTGTTTCAGTTGCTGGCGAATTCACATTCCGGAGAACGAGGCACCGCGTGATTCGAAACAGAATCGGTCAGATATTGTCAGCGGCAAAGTTTATGGGCTTGTGAAGGATGTGTGCCCGGGAGTTAGCTCGTGCTCGCAATCGCCGAATAGTCAAACCCGAGCAACGGAGGGGCGTACAGGGATTTCGACGTCGGACTCGCCTGGCGGAAATTAAGGTTTTCGGGTTAGGCGACGTACGAACCGAGCTTTACGTATACGAGGAAGTGCGGAACTCGTTGAATGAAAATTGACTGACGCTTTGTCAGCAAGGGTAACGCCGATTTGTTACTGTAATTAATACAAATGCTTGTAATGTCTACGTAAGTAATAATAATGAAATTCATGAAGATGGAAATTTTATCAGTCGAATGGATTTGGTTTCAGATTTTGTTCAAGAGTTTAAGACGAAAGGTTTTTAAAATCTATAAAAATGAAATAAAAAAAGGTGTAATATAGAAAGTTAGAAACGCTTCAATAATTAAACATCATCAAATCCTGACATAATAAATTAGGAATTAAAGGTTTTTTCATCATTTTAATTGGAAATCCTTTTGAAAAAGGTGCTATTACAGAACCTGGTTGTAAAAGAAGTTATCTGGCAATAAAGTTAAAGAATATGCATTATCTGGAGCGACAATTTGTGAGATAACTGTTTGTTCAACCGGGTCCTCAGATAACGTCTTTTTCATCCGTATTCTCAGATAACAACTGTCTATTCAGAATCATATCGATTTGTCGACTGGGCCCCACTTGCCCATATTACGTTATCTTTTCGGAGGTGTCACCCCAACGGGTCAAATTATGATTAATTCCCACCCACTGGTTCATCAAGCGAAGTCTCTGAAAAAGGTCCGCGATGTAATCCAACAAAGACATTCGTGACATGAGCGCGGCCCGTCGCGAATTATGCGGGCGCGCGGTCCGCGTAATCCGCGGGAGCGAGGTCGCGACGTGGGTGTGTACAGCCCCCGCCCCTCACCGGTGAGCGGCGCGGGCAAGATAAAATTCGTCCGCGTCACCGGAGCGAGCCTCGACTAAGCCCCGCTTTTTCGAGCGGCTTAATGGCGTGCCACGCAGGTGGCGGCGTCAACGCCGCGGCTCGGCCGCGTAATTAGCTATTAATGCGCGACGCCGAGCCGTCGACCGTGTTTTACCCTCCTTTCGGAAAATTCGCTTTGACTCGTTTATCGCGGCGCGCCTTCAATTCGCATAACGAGTTGATTATTTAGCTGCTTGTTTAGAATTATTTTGGGGAGAATTTTAGTTGTTTATTTGTGTGCACAAGGGAGAACGGTGATTAGAGTGACAGCTAGGGAAAATGTAATAGGAGAAGAAAATAAAATGTTTAGACGGCGAAATGCCGAAAATTTCTAATAGTAATGCAAATCATGTTATTAGATTAGGCTACACTACTTTTCAGTGTTCTGTCCTCGAAGAGAAAGCGTTTTTTAAATAATTATAACTTTTTTTTATAAAACAGAATGTTATTATAAATGCTTGTCGATCTAGATAGAGATTTCAAATTTATAATGCTTATTGTAAAATATTTTATAAAATTATTTAATTGTAAATAATAAAAGACCGATACCTCAATATTTTATAATTATTTAGATTTTAAATTTAGGGAATTATTCATTAATATGAAAAATAAAGTAAATTACAGATCATTATTTATTCAAATAACGGTCTATTCCAATTTTATATTAATAGTTGTTATTTTATATGATCTAATGTAATAATTTTTATTAATTATACACCAAAGAGCTATTTTATCCTATCTTATCCTAACAATAAGTGTCAGTGCGGTTTTGTTGGAAATGTTTACAGTACATATTCCTATTACACAATAACTCGCCGACAACATAATTCGCAATATAATCCGTCAGAAATTGTCAACTCTAAAGTTTATGTGCACATAAAGGACGCGCATGCGGAAATTAGCTAGCGCAATATACCATGCGTATCGTCAGAGAGTAAAAGCGTAACATTTACATTTTTACAAAACGTTTTCCTCAAGCACTGAGAAAGATGTTTTAGTAAACATTACAATACTCTATAGGAAAGTGACCACAAACTAATGTTAAAAAAAAAAAAAATAATACCTAGTAAAATTTAGTAAACCATATAGTAATTTTTAAACAGAACAGTAAACAGTACAGTAATTTTTGCTACAGTTTTCTCGCACAAGTATAAAAATATTTATATTGTCAGTGTATAAAAAGAAGCAACTCAAAAGTGTCTTGTCGTATAAAACTCCAAGTAAACAACGTCGTTGTCAGCGAGAAAAGTTTTCGGCCGCAAAGCTTTAATAAAGCCGCACAAATTATAAGATAATTCACGTCTTTAATAGCGGAAAATCGGGGGGATTATCCATACGCCCGGGGTGCGAGCAAATGGAGCGGCGGTTTTCCGGCCCTAACGAAGTTTCGGGTGCGGCCCGCGAATTTTGAGTTTTAATTGTGGCAACGCGTGCGCAACATTATTAAACTCATAAATCACCGGGTAGGCCGCGTGCAATCCGCCGCTTATCTCCCGCCCACCCGCCGCGGCTCTTTTGCTTTTCGTCGCTTTTTCCGCGGAATTAGAAATTTCGCGGAGCGCACCGTAATTTTCGCGGCTTGTTTTATCTTTACGATACGTCGATATTCGCTGCGGATATTTTTTTTAAATTTTCAATTCATAAGGCTCTGACGTAGGCTAGTTGTAATGTAAGTTAGATTGACTTTCATGGTGGATAGCGGATACCATAAATAATATTAGAATGTCCTATATTCTTCATTTTTATATTCATAAAATGATTAAATATCGAATTAAATTATAATACAATTAGCTACTAATTATTTTAATTTAGTATTTCTAATAAAAATGTTGACATGAGAAACATTAAAGAAACAACTTTTACGATTTTATATTTTGACTTGAACAAGGTGTAGACTTCAAATATGAATTTAATCTAATAATGCAAAGTACATTTTTTTACTACCTTCTCTTGGCTTGAGGCCATCGTACTTATACCAGAAGATAATATGAGTATCAAAACTCTTTAAAAATGATTATAAAAAAGTTAATACACGTAACCACGTACTCATATTTAATTACACATAACTTTTAAAGAAATTCTTCCCGTTAGAGCGTAATATTTTGGATTTTTTCATATTTTAGTATATAAAAGCTCTGCTCAAAGTTTTAACAAAATCGGTGGTTAGAGATGCGCACGGCTATGTTGAGCTTTCGCGAGCACTGCGTTTTGCTAATGCACAATGCGCGCAAGCTGTTGTAGTTGTATGTTGCATTCGTTTACGGTATTCGGGAATGTCCGCGGGGAATTTCGAAGTGGTTGCCGTTTGCGTTACGGTAATGTTTTGGGAGCTGACTTTTTGTTTTAACGCAATAAGGAGACTTCTCAAAATAAAAAATAAAAAGGAAGCGTTTTCTGTTCTTACGGGGATTAACTTTATGCCCACGAGATAATCTTATTAGCTTCTTCTCCTTACCGCTGGGTAATAGGATTTTTTTTAATTATGGAAACTTTTAACTGCTTCTTTTTTTTATTTCGGAAAACTAGAAGTTAGCTGCGCTCGAGGTGTAATCTAGAATACATCTTTTCTTTTTGCATGTGCGTCTAACAAGTTTTAAGGAAACTTTCCTTCTCAGCGTATAGCAATAAATTTGAAAAAAAAAATACTGAAGTTTAATCACACTGCATTTTTAATCTTTCAAGTGCGGATTAGCGCGCATTAACGACATTTTAAAAGAGCGCATTTAAGGAATACATTAATCAAAAGTTAAGTGGATGAAGGCAAAAATAAAATAAAATTGTTGCTCTTCGCTAAAATAATTTCGCGAGAGGAAGAGCGCAGGGGAAAGGAGGAACTTATACGAGCGAGGAAAAAGCGTAAAAGAAAAGCGTGCCATGTCCGCCAAAGATTTCTTGCTGCTATGAAACTCCCGCGAACTCCATAAACAAAGGGGGCAAAACACGTAATGTATGCGCAATTCATATTTATAGTCGTACACCGCGTTATTTATATTGCTAAGTCGATAGTGCGCACCAACCCAAAGCAAGACGAAAAAGCGCGCGATGCCAGATTTACGGTGTTTGAGTCGAGGCCAAACGCCGTCATCATTACTTTATTCGCGACTCGGCTGGAATACTGCCTTGTATTCTTTGAAAATCACTATGGCGTACCCATTTTCCCGATCAATCTCTACTCGTTTGCGGTGGTTAGAGCATTTGTGGTTTGATTAGATATTTTGACTTGATTTAGAATATTATGAGTTCTTTCAAATTATATTAACGTCCTTTTTCTTCTTTGATGCACTCAAACGCATCAATAAGTGCATTTCTTTATCGGTATTAAATATTAATACATATTTTACTATGCACCGCATTTAAATTACAAATCAGAACTCGAAATCAAGAAGAATTTAAAAAACATTACATCTTGAATAAAGAAAAAACTTTAGATTCATACATTTAACCCAAGCGTGCAGTGGTATCATATCGCGAACTGCAGCACATCATGCAAATTACTAATCGACAATTTGAATTCCTACAAAATTCGTCTCCTTCGACGTAATAAATAAATCACAGCGTTTAAAAGTAGACGAAAGAACAATGAACTCGTCGGGCACCTTCCCGGGCCGAGAAGTCGCCTGCTTAATATTTCGCCAGATCCGTCGCGTCCCGCTCCCTACTGTCGGCGTTTTAATTTGCAATGCAGAGCGAATGAATAAGCAAAGAATATCCGCCCCGGGGGAACGCACCCGAGTCGGCCGCTCGCCGATTTTTCGCCGGGCTCGCGCAATCACCTTTATTGTTTTTCCGGCGTCTTCCGAGGCGTGCCCGGCATCGATTCAGCCGGGATTTCCACCGATCGCTTCGCGTCTTTCCCCCCTCTCCCCAGTCTTTCCCGAGCGATTCGTTTGCCGGCATCCAGCGGAATGTATAATGCAGTACGGCCGGCGCTCGCGGGAAATTTCAATTTCCCGCGCAAATATCGGCAGGGATTTTTCGCCGGGATATCGCGTCGAAGCCTTACGCGGACTTCTTTCGTCGAGTCAAATGTCTTTCCGTTTTTTAAACTAAACTCGTTAACTGAACTCAAGCAATCCGTAATAAAATGGTGTACCCAGTTATCTTGTTTTAAAAAATCAAATTATAAATCTACTATTTTTTTTTAAGGAAAATACTTTGCTGAAACATGACTGCTATAAATATTTATAAACGCGGATAATTTTATCAGAGTCCTTAAAATCCCTTGCAAAATATCGCACACGATTTCATGAATAAAAGAAAGACTCGCTTTTTCGGAACAAGTGATTTCGCAGTGTGCGAAAACACAGATTTCAATCTTACATCGGCGGTGCAAAAAAGGAATTTAATTTGTCGCGAGCGAGCGAGCGAGCCGCCCACGCTCGGGGGGAATTCCGCGCGAGATTACACGCGCGGGATATTTAATTTTCGCCGGGCGCGGCTTTTCAAGGATTGTCTGGCCGCCCGCGCGCGCAGATCGGAATTGATATGGAGGCGGGCGTGTAGTCGGCGCGCGCGTGGGTGGGGTAGATACTGCGCGGAGCCCGGGAGCAGCCGGATAAAATAGGCGGGGATGCAGGGAGATTCCAGGACTCGCGCGAATTGATCCTTGATGGAGTGGATATGGTGACGGCGATCTTTTCCCGAACAATATGGCCCTGATTTTTATTATTTGCTTGGCGTGTGGTGACAATAGCGACGATGTGCTTGAAATTCGAAAAAGTTTTTTTGTCGAGCTCATCATGAGAGGCAGTGTTCAAGGTGGGGCTTTTTCAACAGTCATTGTAAAGTACAATGTGATGATTATAGAGTAATTTTCTATTGATAGGATATGACAGTTGTTGGCAACAAAGTTATCCTCATATTTTAAAAATTGAATTTATCGAAAAGAATTATTTTCAAATTATTATGAATAGTCCGTATTATTATTTTTTCTACTTACAGAAGAAGAAATAGGATTTCTTATGGAATCTTACCTAAAACAAACAAAAAACATTTTTTATTAATACCAAAATTCTTATATACATTTAAGTAAAAATGGTAGTAAATATTTTATATATTTTATATAGAGGAAAAAGTACAATATGCAAGGACATTTCAAGTATAATAAAATCGGATGTAAATTACTCGTAGTCTATAGAGATATTATATATTAAATTAAATGCAAAATGAATTTATTGCATGCCCTTCAGTGTATGCAATCAAAAAAGGACACCTATAAGCTAAGGTGCCTTAATTCCGTGTCGTCCTTTAATCTGCTGATCTAACGGAAATCACACTTTTATTAGATCAGATTTTTCCAAGATCCTCGATCTTTTCCTACGGGTACTCATTCTCTCTACCTTTCTTAGGATCATCCTCCTTGCATTTCGAAATAAAAGAAATTTTTCATGATAAATAACCAAACGAGAGGCGAACAATACCAGAAAAGCTTAGCGTAACGAGATTCCGCGAAATGGATCGCGCAATCAGATCACTCAATATTATTACGCGGCGTAGTCCGTCCTCGACCAGAAAACCTAATTCACGACCGGCTGCTTCATCACTCGCGTGACATTAACGAACGGCGCATCAGCGGCGAAACGGACAATTCGGACGATCGCATTCCGTCCCGTCGCCTCCCGGAACTCGTCACGATCGGCCGCGCGGTCCCGCTCCCTCGCGCTCCGTTCGGCCCCATAAACCGCGTCGGAAAACCCCTCCGTAAAGCCCGACGGGTGCACCCACGTTGGACGACGAAAAAAGCGACCCAAGGCCGACGGAACGGCGCGAAAACGCTTAGCGAAATAAACACGCTCGCCGACGGGGAAAATACTCGCGGGACGTGGTGGGAATATTCGATTACCCGATATCCGATCCGCGTGGAAATTTTCGATGGTTGTTAACCAACTCGGGTTCGCGAGAGTCTGCTCTTTCGCTGCTCTATATAGACTTTTTTTATACCCCGGCCGTGCGACCTTTGTCGCGGTTGTGCTTTTCTTTTTTATCTTCACTTCGGTTGTTTGTTTCTTGCTTTTTTTGTGAAACGAGCCAGAAACTCGCTTTAGGTATTCATTGGGGAGGCTGTGAATTTTTTGTCTTTGTCTTCAGTCGGATATCGTACCTAAATTACGTGCGCAAGGGATTTGAGAAAATAAAAAAATAATACATAATAATAAATCAAAAGGTTGACTTTTTTAAAAAGATCGTTTAAGTAAGTTGCATACATGATTAACTTTATTAGAAGTGAAAAAAACTCTGGCATCTTGACCGGAAGCAATTATTGTTTGGACCCAGATAAAACAGGGGAAACGGAGGAGAATATTTTAAAATTCGCTCTGTTCACAAACATTTAAATACGTTCTAGACTATTGGTGCAGTGAACTCATCAAAGAAGTACTAGTAACTTCAGATGCCAACCAGATTTACCACAATTTAGGACCAGCAGTTTTAATAAAATCTAGAACCTTGGGAATAAGCGCTCCTTAATGTTTCCTCTATTTTGACACCCAATGGATTGTGGGACATCTTGCCTGGCAATGGATAGGTTATCTCAGGATGATATATAAGCCGCTGCGAGATCTGGTGGCAAAGCATCTGGAGATTGGAGAAGGTTATTGGCGCTCTCTCCATCTCGCGACTAGCTGTGATCCGCCTTGAGCGCCGTTTGTCATGTATTTTAAAACAAGAAACAGGATCTTCTCGAGTTAAAGCGACACATAGATTTTTCAATGAATATTTTTTTATTTATCTTTCCAAAAAAAATTCTCGATCAATTCAAACTCAGAAAACCAATGAGTCAATTATAAATTAAAACCAATATAGATCAAGACGTGCATTATTTACGTATTGACTCACAAGTACTGGTGTAATACAGCGAGTGAAGGAAAATGATAAGTTTTTCAGTGCAATACAACGAAGCTGGTAAAGTACTGAATTAAGCAATGAATTGTTTATCCCAATGTCAGGCAAATACGACCTGAACAAGCAAACCTCTAATGAGTTTCAAAGTGAAACATGAACGCATCTGCGCGATCGACGAGCTGGTTACCCGCTAAACCCCTGAATTCCCACTCACTTATGCTGTCAAGAGCAATTCGCAGTACAACTTAATCTCAATTGTTTAATAAAGCAGTTTTCTACATACTATAGAGTGTGTGACGTTTGTTCAAAAACTCACGTTAATCCATTAATAATGATACTTTTAGTATATTTCAATTAAAAAGCATTTATACGTATTCTATTGACCATGTAGGGAATTACTTGAAAATCTGAACATTCTATCATATCCTTGTTTAAAATTAGGGTCGGTATAAAATCGATTTCATTCATATAGGTATACAACATTTTTTACATGATCCAGTGCGTAGATTTGATCGTTCTGATGATGAGTGTCTTAATTTCAAATAAAAATTATCAAATCATTATACTAGAATCATGTCATTTATCTTGATAAAAAATTTTGCGAAGAATATTACACTTGCCAATGTGTTTGGAGTATCAGTCAAAATGAGCGGTACCAGTGCCAAACTCATAGATACATTACTATACAAACATTTACGACAAGCTCATAATTATCTCTCTAAATTTCAAACAATGAAATTTCACTATTTTGCAAGGTAATGGCATAATTATTTTGAAATTATAATGAAATTATCAGACCGTATCACAGTAGAGAGTAGACGAGTATTACATTTGTCGGGATATTATCGTGTACGATCACGTCAATAAAGTAAATTATTCGTTTTTAACAATTTATCGCAGGAGAATATGATTTTAACTATTATAAAATATTTTCTACAGAGTTTTTTCTTCATCTGCTTAAAACTTGTACATCTATAGTAAATAAAGAAAATAAATTTACGAAATTACGATCAATTCAACTTGCTAGTCTTCACGTCGCATTCAAACTATATCACCGTCATCCGAATATTTATCACCATTACAAATTATTGAAAGGATCCATTGCACGCACGCCCGTACGTTAGCTTAATCCACGACGCGTTTCAGAATCCCATTAATCGGATTATATTGCTCTAAACATTTAAATTTGAGATTCGCTCGTGAACTCGTCGTAATAGGATCGAATACCACGATCCCCAACTGCACAGTATTCCGTAAAGCGCGAAATGACCCACGCCGTAAATTCGCAAACAAATTCGCAAAGCCCGCGAGCGTTTAAAAAAAGAAAAGAAAAGAGCGCGCCACCCTTATCTCCTGACAAATCGCCGCGCGCTCGCCTTCCCGTATCTCGCCGTCTCGTAAAACATCCATACGCAATAACGCGCGATAAACGCGCCGAGCCCTTCTCCTCCTCTCTCGACTATGCCGAGGAATCCGCGCCACTCAGCGCAATTTCCTGCGGCCGCGCGCGTCCGATATCCCGTGTGCGCCAATAAAAAAAAATAAATCGAAGACGACGAGGGGAAGGGGGAGAAAAATGCAGGGGACATCGCGTCGACGGCAATCCCCGCGGCTTTCCTCTTCCTCTTTTCTTCTCTTTTTTTTTACGAGCGACGCGTCGAATTTATGGCCGCGCGGCGATAAGTTGCCGCCGCCCTTTTTAAAATTGGCGTCAGTTGCCGCGGGAGATTAGATTGAGCCGTCTGCGGGCTTTCGACGTTGTCTAGGCTGCGCTTTCGACCGCTGGGGAGCGATTCGGACTGGACCCGCGCGTGCAGCCTCTCCCCGCGTTTGGGGGTGCGGCTGTGACGCGCATCAATCGATGTCGTCGTAAAAAATATCTTTCGTGTAAGAATACGTGAAGACTAAGTTTAAAAAAAAATAATAAAATCATTCAATCTTTTTTAACCAATTTTATTATACAAGAGTAGGAAAAATTGAATTATTTTTAAAATTTCTGTTATAAAACACTAGTAATAATTGTTAATGGTAAAAATGAAATATTATTAAACGTTATTCATTCAGCAATGAGGAAAATAGACATAGTAGAAGTAGATTAATCTTAATAAGTGAACGTTGAGTAATGTGCGGATTTTTGGTTTGTGGCAGTCACTTCAGTTCAGAACACCGGTCAGTAAAGAGCAGAATTATCCGACCCTGGTGTATACGGTTTTCTCTTTGCAGGATTAAGTGAAGTACATTTAACCACACTAGGGGTGAATTTAAAGAATGTTCAGTACCCCGGATACGCAATTGAAAATGGAAGATCTTTGCAAGCTCGAGGTATGTATAAATCTATTTTCTTTCAACAGTTCAAACGACCTCTGATCAGAGCATTCGTAGCACTTCTTTCATCTTTGATCTGGACTGATTCACTTGTGAAATGAGCAATCGTTGCCAATAAATAATGTTAATAATGGGTTTCCAATAAAAATAGCAGAAACTAAAGAAAATTAAAAAAAAAAATTTTAAATGTACTGTAAAAATAAAGCAATAGTTTACTGAGAATTTATTGCACAAAATTTTAAATTTCCTTGATAACCCATCACTTTATTCTTGTAGTTCAGTTAATAAAAATTTTTGGAAATGTTCTTTACTAGCTGCTTCACGTTAGGAAACTTTACTTTTATATTGCACATATCACGGACGCAGTATTATCCCTAATAAAAATGAATGGGCAACAAGAGCGTGAAAAGCTCGTAACGCTTATATATACATTGTACACTGTAACAATTCTCAAAACCCTTCCTTCTAACCTGCAGAACCGGCTCGCAATCTCAGCCCGGCCAAAAACAAATCCCCTTTGTAAGAGCGATGCGAAATAAAAACACGTCGCTTGCGCAGCTGCGCGGCGCGGCGCACTTCCTCGCCCCGTCAAAGCGCCTTTGAAATTCAAAGCGCGCCGCGTGCATCCGGCGCGCGCGGCTCTCCGCGCGAGTTTTGCGCGATTCGGACGCGCCGCCGCGAAATTGCGACCGCTTAATTACGCCGCGCGCGTTTAATTCCCCGCGAAGGCAGCCCCTTTTCGCGGGACGCCGCGCGAATCCCCAAGCGACGCGTCGCGAGGTTCGAGAGGGGCAGCGCGCGCGCGATCCATTACCGAGTTCCGCCCGTTGCTGTCGCTATCAGTCGCCGGCCCGTTTTCCTTGCGTCCCGAGCGGCTGCTTCCGTCTAAAAGCGGCTCGGACAAATGCGGTAAGGAGGTTTTGCGAACTAAATTTGAAATTGCGCGGTTATGACCCGAAGTTCCTGAATGCGATTGGTAACTGCTTGTCTTCCGGGCTATCTTTAGTCGCGCGAAAGTGGATCAGCTTTTTAAAAGAGATTCGCGAACACGGCAGGAGATAATTTTACAGATTATTTCTGCGCGGGGAACAAAATAGTGATAGTTGAGTTGATTTATTTTAATCTTTTCGCGGATTGTCGTTCAAAAAAAATTTTTAAGTTTCTTGTAAAATTATTATTAGATATAAGTACGTAATACACTTGAGCCAAGGAGAAAAAAATCATTCGGAACTGTAAAAACGCGAATACTAAATCTAAAAAACTTTGTAATTACTTATGATGATTTGTATATTTCCTTAATATTCTACATATACATATAGATACTAAGTTAAGCTTAATCTAGACAGTAGATACATAATGTAGTTGCAAGATTTTCCGTATCCTCAGCAGTAATTAGTCACGCTGACCAGAAAAAACGAAGCCCCTAATTCAACCGTGACCATTAGAAAGACGTTTAACGCTCGAGTAGTTAATAATCACCCTCTCATCACTTTGCGGGGGCGCGAGTATTCGGGTAAACGCGCCCCTGCGCGAGGAGGACGTAACGGCGCGGCCACACGCGCACTCGGCGAATCCGAGCGGGTGCACTAAATAATCTAATGAAAGCTCGCGCTGCCCGCCTATATATACGCATTACCGCAAATATTATCGGGGCCACTCGCTCGATTCTCTCCCTTCCGGGCCGAGTGTACGGGCTAATAATTGGAGCGTATACGACGCGCACGCGAACCGCCTCTAAATCTCGCGGCGTGCGTGATAAATTCGCGTTGCCCGGCGCAGGGATGCTCCTCCCCGGTCAGCTGTTTGTTTCTCTTATTTCGTTTAAACGCATTTCGCCGCTTATGCACGTGTGATTCTTTTAGGATCGGTTTCGTGGATCGCTTTGCAAGAGATTTTCTTCGGTTTTCGTGATAAGAAGCGATTGCGAGCTTGGGGTCGAATTAATTATGCAGAGATTTAACATTGTGTGAAAATTTGTGGAAACAGCTGTATGTATGTGAATAAGAAACTGCAGTGTTGTCATTTTCTTTCTGCGATATAAGATTCCTTAATCGTATGCTGCGAGAATTGTCTAGAAAAGCAAAAATGTGAAAAATGTACACGTGGAAATCGTTTGCAGCGCTGGAAAATTTTACGGGAAAATCACTGTAATTTTTATCGGATTCTTGGACGATTAGCCACAGTAGAAATTTTTATATGAAAAGCTCCACAATTTTTTTAGTAAATTCCCCGTAAAATTTATTTTATGGTAGCAAATTATCATTGGCCATTACTAGGATCCACGGAGGAAGAGTTTGCTATACGAATGCTTGATTTTATTGTGGATAAGATAGTATCTATAACAATATTGTATAGTTACTATTTTTCAAATATTTTATTTATAAATAAAATATTTGAAACGTGAAAACTATAGTTTTTCACGTTTCTTAAAATACTTTTTATTAACAAAATTTGATTGTTCCGTAACAAGTGCCGTCAAGGTGCCCCGTTATAAAAATAAAACCGAAAATTACTTCGCTCGGTAATTTTAATAGCTCCGAAATCGGGAAAAACCCATTTACCGGGAAAAAAGCGATGCCGCGCTAATTGGACGACCGGTGAGGACGCGATTGTAAAAGCGCAAAACTCATCGAACCCGCTCGAGCTGGCCTCGACGCGCCCCACGGACAAATATTAGCTCGATACCCGCGGGCAGGGGGGAGTATCGGTGAATCGACACACCGCGGAATTGAATCCCAAAAATAGGCGGCAGACGCGTCGCCGCGAAACAAGCGAAGGAGACGCGCCGCAAAGGGGTATCTCGCTGACGAACAAACGAAAAATAAAAAATTAATCGACAGAGAGCGGCGCTCGTAAACCGCCGGACGAAAATGGCTATCGATACGTCGGGCCGATCGGGCCAAATTGAACGTCGACCGCTGCCGAGTGAAAAGCCCGCGGAGCTTGCGCTCGGCGTCGTGCGCTTTTTTATACGCTCGCGTGACGTTTCCGGAGGACGGAGTTTTGAGGGTCTGTTTTTACGCAGACGAGCGTAGGGAGGGCTGGAAAAAATATTTTCCTGATCGGAGAAAAGTTTTCGTTCGCGCTACTGGCTTTTCCGCGGCTGCTGGATATCGAAAAGCTTTGGAGTACATTTTTTCTCCGACGAGGAAGTTTTTCCAACTTTCGGACTGCGACGTTTTTTGCAGTACCAAAGCTACGATTTTATACTGCAAAAGATAAGTTTTTATTTAGTCTTTTTTATATATTTAATAAATAATTATTTTGTATTATGTTAATGAGGATTATGTATACTTGATATTCATGGATTAACTGAATAATTATTCGGACATGGAATTGGGACCGCAAGATTCTAAACACTTCGCAACTGACAATAAGTAGGACCGAAACATTCTCTAACTATTGAGCGTGTAATTGGCAACATGGAAGTGATACGCCTAGGGAATCTACTAAGTTACAATAACTTAGTTTACCTGCCCACAACTTCCAATCTCAGAGTGTTAAAGTTCCTAATTTTTGATTGAATTACGATAATTACGACAATGCAGGTACAAATGAGTCGACGTTAACAAAATCAATTAAACGGGTAAAAACCTATAAATTTATAAAATAAAATAAAAGAATCTGGTTCTAAAAATTACGGAAGAAATCGTAATGATTGGTCTGCTAGACATTGTTACGGAAAATCTCATAAATTTTTTCAGTCTTTTCGAAAAATATGCCGATCATCTGTCGTAAAAAAAATTACGATCGCTTCGGGTAAAGAATTCTGAACCACAATTGTATTACATCGAACCAGCCTTTTTTCCGAACGTAAAATTCTTTCCGCATATGAATGTGCGATTGATCGACGGTGCGGTCGTGTCCGTCGTTCTAAAAATTACCCCGATTAAAAAACGCCTACACCGCCCAGAAGAAGGATAGCGCGCGGAACGCTGACTTACAAAACGTCGACGGCGTCGCGTCTGCGCTTGATTTTACAAAAGCATCATTCTGCTAACCGAAGCGGCCGGTACAAAGGGGCTTCGAATTGATTCGATTTTCCATAAAACGGATAGAAAATAAAGCGAGCTGGGGGGGGAGGAAGGGCAAATAAATAGAAATGCAACGCGGAACGTGAGGGCTGCAAGAGTCAAAGAATCGCCGGGGCCGACGGACGTTGCGGAAACCGACAAAGGTACCAATGAAAAAAAGGGAAGTAGGTAGGAAAGGAAAAAAATTGCTGGTTTGATGGAAAAAAGCGGACGCTCGTGGTTTCGAGCGCCCCGTAAGCTGTGTAATAATGGACTTTCTTTTGTGGTCGTTCTACTAGTAAAGCGATTTTAACAGGCAACTATAGATCAACTCATGTATTTTTTACAAAGTTTTGTCAGACATCGATTTTTCAATAATTTAAAATAGAAAATTACATTCATAAACATTTAACTTAGTGTTAAACAATAAAAAAGTTAACTGGAGTTATTATTATTTATTCTGTATTTTCAACTTTAATTCTCTATTGTTTAATGTTTCTAATCTTTAATACACTCCAGTAATCAGAAGAAGGCTTATGATTTACTTTTAAAATATGCATGAAAAAAATGATAGTAATTTTTTTCGTCATCTTTGCACAAAAATTATCTTTTGCTACAGTGCAGGTTAAACTTATAAATTGTTAAACGAAAAGAGTAAGTGCAGCAAAGCGTAGAAGACTTGCCTAGTTGACTGAAAGGAGCAAATATAATAAACGAGCTAAGCATGGAAGACTTCCCTTACATAAATTTCGAAACTGCGCCGACGTAAGAAAAAATAAATGTGACAAGCAAAAAGTAAAGTTTGCATGACATTAGCTTCATTCAAATGTAATTTGCAGCAGTTTAAAGCACATTCAACAATGTCCCCGTTAAAGTTTATCTAAACTTCATTCTCTTCGAATAAGGAGAGCGCAGAGAAGTTCGGTAGAGCCGTTCCGTACGGGTGAATTTCGTCCGTATCAAGAGGACAGTAGAAAATCCCCGGCTAGGTCAGACAGACAGTGCTGAACTACTGTTAGGTTGAAAAGTCACGGACTAAATTTAGACAACTCGATTTCTTTTATTTTATTGTTAAAACACTGTTTTGTCAAAGCAAATAAAATGCAACTAGTATAAAAATTAAAAAAAAGAAGGAACAATTAAATTAGTAATTATTTTCTTTTAATAAAAAGAAATCTTGTTTTTCACCTGCACTTTTAATTAATGCATTAATTTAATGATCAAAATTTTACTTAATTAAAAAATTGTTTAATTAACCATTAACCTAGTAATATCACCTCAGAACGTCCAAAACAACCCACTGAATAAAAGCTGCCCCCTCAGCCCCTAAAAAAAAAAGATTAACGCTCACGAGGCTCTCGTTCGACTCAAATGAAGCATCGATCGTCGACCGCCGCCAATTAGCCAGTCTCCAGCGTGCCTTTAATTACCGCATTATTCCGAACCGCGAGAGTTTCGTAAAAATTGTACGAACTCCCCCGCATGAGGGGCAGCCCGATGGGGAACCATGAGTAACTCTCAAGTACGACGTCGAGGCCGCGTGCACAGCTCCATTTTTTTTTTTTTTTTTTTTTTGTAATGAAACGCTCGCTCGACTCTCTCTCGATCCTCTTTTATTCTCGCTGATTCAACGATATTGTGTACGAGCGAGCCCCGACGCCGCTGCGAATTAATTATTTCCGAACCATTAAGGCGGCTGCTTCGATTAACCTCGCGCGGCGTCGCTCCCTGCCCATCAGGTGCGAGCTGCCCTCGCGCGCCGCTCGCCTTTTTCTCCGAGGCTCGTGGGGCTGGATTTTTATACTTTGGATTGCTTCTTTTAATTGCTTTGAGAAGTTTTGCGGGAATTAAAATGTTAAACTTCAGTTTTAGTGATTAATTTTTTTTTCACTGGCGAATTGTCAAGAAGGAAATGGCAATTTGTTTTTAAGTATAGTTTTGAAAAACAAGCTTTTAAATAAAGTATTATACACGTATAGGATGATTCTACAGCGATCTACTGCCCTTAGTACTCCAACTTTAGAAGAAACTTTACAAAAAAGTTCAATCTCTACATTAAAGGGTGGGGGTGCACTTGAGACGCGTGTTTTTCTTCAATTTCGACGAGCGTTTCAATTTACGTGATGCATCGACATCGTCGTCGACGACGTCCCGCGTATCCCGAGCTCCGTAGGCATTCATTAAGACCGAGCCCACGAAAGTGAGCGTTGCGCACATATTGCAGAGATATATTACTACGAGTAATTGCAGTGGATTTTGGCATTACCTGAGAGAATAAGTCGCGTTGGGGTAGGGGTTAGAGAGTTTTACGGCAAGAATCAAACTTGTAATTGAATTTTCGATTTTCCTTAGTGGATAGTCTCTCTCGTTGCCAGGCTGTGATGGGTAAAAGCGGTAATTAAGAATTTAGCGCGAACACTGTAATTGAAAGTTAATATTTGAAATGAAAGGGCAATAGTGGTGAATTTTAAAAGAAAAATAGTTTAATTTAATTTTGTTAGTAACTTACAGTATAGATATGTAAGTTTGAATGTAACTTTACTGTAGGGAACTTTATTTTATTTACTGACTAAAAAATTGTACATCGAGACTCCTAAAGATTGAGAACAACCGCCTATTTCAAATCCCTCAAATCATATTTTCATCGCTATGCCACAAAACTTTCGGTATGAGTAAGCGATATGTTTTTGTTTCTCAGCGAACTTCACGCTAAAATCAAAATATTGAGCCGACGAGGGCACGCGTTAACGAAAATTCCAATCGGGCGTGCGGCAGGGTGGAGAAAAAAGGGGGGCGCAGTTCCCATCGAGGTCGCGAAGTCATCGCAGTCCGATGGCAGACTATCGGCTCGCGCAGCGACTGCCTCGAAATTCAAAACGTCCCCGGCCGACGCGACAACCTCGAGGCTCCTCTTTGTCTCGCGATCGTTATCGATGCCGCCTCGGCACCGACTCTCCCTCTCTCTCTCCCCGCGCGCCTCCCATTGTTGCGGATCGGGCGCGCGCAAAGGGTCAACGGGAGGGAAAAAAATTGCTAGCCCCGTGCGATGACGGATGGCGAATAGACTGCGATGAGAGAGGGTATAGTGGAGGTAGGGGGAGGAGGGAAAAAACGACTGCGGATGAAATTAAAAGGAGCACGGGAGAATCGACGTGTAACGGAGACGCGGCTGCGATTGTTGACGCTATAGTGCTTTTCGATGTTTTTTCTGCTTGATCCTTTCGAGGCGACAGGTCTGCCTTGTTTTGGACTTTACTAGGACCAAGTGCTTTATTGTCTCTTTTGTATGGAAAACTATTTGTGAAAAGTACTCTTGGATAATAGTGTTTTTTATTTTGATAGAGTGCAGTGTTATTTTTATTTTATGCTTAAAGAGCTTTTTAAAGGGCAAACTATCGACTGCATTTTTCAAGAAAGTATCAATTCTATTACCGAATATTGAAATAAAACTTGTTCAATGTTTTGTTGAATTCACGGTGATTTTTAAAGAACAAATATAGATAACAAATTATTGGAGGTCATCAGAATTTGTGGGAATAACAATTTCATTCGAAAATAATGTTGAAATTGATTATTTGACAGAAATGCTCACTGAAACTGTCAATTTCCGTTTTATTCGCGAAGTTTTATAGCGGCTTTAAAAATATGAAAAACAGTAAAATTCGATAGGAGTAGCTTATCAATCGCGTCGACTAGTGTTTCGCAATTTCAAGGCTGCCGCGCAACGCGTCGCGATCCGCGACGAAATCTCGCGCGAGTGCTGGAAAACGAGGTCGCGGAGAAGGGATTGCGCGTCCGAGTGCCAGATTACGGCAGCGTGACACCCACGCGCGGGGGTCATTCAGACAAAAGGAAAAAAAAACGTAGCCTCTCGAAGCGGCACGAATTATGAGTATACCCACCGGACATCAGAACAGGGTCCTCTGCACGTACGACCCACCTGCGCCTCCCCCCATCTTCGTCCCTGCAGGATCCGGAGGGTCCGGAGACGAGTCGGCGAAAAGGGGAGCGCGCGAGTTCGGCCCCTGGCAAGTAGGTCGCGACGCGCGCGGCTCGATATCGCCGAATACACTCTGACCCCCCTCCTCTAAATTGGGTTAAGGTACCGGCGCGCCTTTCAAATCGCCGAGGAGGGTCGACGAGATTTTTTATGCTTCCGCTCATCCTTTTCTTTCTCTCGTTCTTTTTTATTAAACAAGAGCGGGAATAAAAGGGAAAGCGGCATTGTCGCGTCGTTTGATTGGTCGCCGCTGTCCCTTAAGATGTCAAGTGCCCGGCCTTTTTCTCTGGTCTTTTTTTTACTTTTTTTTATATTTTTCAAGCGTGAACGAAATGACTGCTCGAGAGCCTCGTATTTATTGGACGGTTTCAATTTCGTTTGCAGCTGGTGTTCGACACGTTAAACAGTTAAATTAACAATCCAGATGTTTCACTTTAGATATAGAAGGAGAGCTAGCGCTTCGTTTTGAACGTCGAAAAGATTATTTAAGAGGATCGAAATATCAAACTACGTGGAGATACTTTTAGAGAAGGTCAAGAGATATTTTGCATTTTATAGATGCCGCCCTGACAGAGGGCAAATATAAATTGCATCTCTATTGACAGTGCGAAAGCACTGTTTGAAATTAAAGCGCTTTTTATTTTATTTATGAAATTTTTAAATTCTTTTCAGTTATAAATACAAGCAATTTATATAGACAATAAATTTACTGAACATTAAATTTTTACTTCGAAAAAATTATTGCAATCGAATATCGCGATAAATTTGCAATTTTGTTCCACTGCCCGTAGTTAGTATTAATACTTTGCTCGTAAATCTCTCAAGTTAATTATATTCCTTACAAATGATAGGAACGAATCAAGAGCAATGAAACTTCGATATCGTATCGAATTCCCATTCAGCTTGTACAATTGCCAAATCGTCCCGAAGATTCACCACGCCTGAGATACCGTCCAAAAAGTCCCGATAATACCAAATCACACAGAACCACGATGCCGCCTGCACATCAGCGTTGCTACAGGAAAGGCGCCAATAAACGTATTGCAAATTTTCAGTCATTTTTTCATAGTAAAGAAAAACAGTAGTCCCTAACTCTTAACCAAATATAATATGCCTGTTTCGAGCGAGAGAGAAAGAAAGAGGAAGAGAGAGAGAGAGAGAGAGAGAGAGAGAGAGAAAATTTTTAAGAATGCCATAAAGCACATTATTATTTAATGCGGTACAGTACGATCATCATAGGACTCGAAAAACTATAAATTTACATGTAGGTATAGCGAATCCCAGGAATTTATGGAGTTTTAACAACGTAATTAGCTAGAGTAGTTAGCAAATTGTTTGCGATAATTATGAAGTAATTAGTAATTGCGTTAGTAATCTAAAATTAATCACTCATAAATTCTCAGTATTCATTGGCACTTTTAATAAAAATTTTAACTGACGAAGCGGCATTTTTTATTTGAATTAAAATTTAATTCAAAAAAGTATTTTGTTAGCATAGCAACGCATACAATTGAATTAGTGTTATGTTGACTTATGCTTGATCTTTGTACGTATGTTTACCCATAACTAGTCTAGGGTTTGATTCTGTAACTATTGCCGCATTTTACCTTCTTCTTTCATTCGTGTTTCCTAACGGATGACAAATGAACGTAACACTCGTTACCGAGAGAGCGAAAATCGTCGCTTCGGTGTCGCGCCCGTGACACGAGGCAAATCGCGCGAAGCGAGCCGGACAACGAGAAGCGGAATCCATCTATCCACGGCTGCCGATCGAATTTCGCGGCTCGTCGTGTCCCTCCTCTCCTTGCCGACGGAATCACGTCGCAATTCGACTCGCTCTCGCTTTTTACCCCGTCGGCCTGGTCGACCCTTTGTCCGCGCACAGCGTACCCTCTCTCTCTCGTCTTTTTTTTTACCGTCGCTGCCGCGCGGCTAAATCGGTGTTCGGGGATCCCGTGGCCCACTTTTATCGCGTTACTTGTTTTTCCCGGCTAAGCCGACGTCCCGATCGAACTGCGGCGGAAAAGTTAGCGAGAGCTTTGAACGGCGGCGCTCCGTGAGCGATGGCGATTATAAATAAACCGGCGCGGGAGAAGCTCGAGCGGTCAAACCGTCGCGAGTGAAACTTTTTCCGGCTCGGCGTGGATGTGAGTGCGATTGTTGCGCTGGAGGAGGAGCGCAACTTCGTAGTGCGCTATCTCTCGTAGTATTATTGATTCTTTAGGAACATTGTTGGAAGCTTTTAAATGTCACATTTTGCTCGTAATGAGATGTACACAGGATATATCTGTGGTTTTAAAAAAAAGTGGTACTTTCGCCTCGCTAGGCAAAAAAATTAATTTTGAAGCAGCGTACTGCGGGCAGGGGGCGGGGGGCTTGCCGACGAAAAGAAAAAACGATTTTCGTGGCGGAGGCGGTTATCCACTTCACGCCCCTCGATACGAAAGGCGGCATCAGCGAGTTTTCGCGGCCAGCCGAGAGATGAGTGCCAAAAAATGTGTACTCGCCGGCGCGCATAAAGATGCGCCCGATAAATCCGTGCCATCGTCGCTGAGGTAAGGAAAAGGGCTGAGGATATTTTTACGGGGCTCGCGTTTCCTCGACGCCCGGGAAGAATTATTGCGATTTCAAGTAATCCTTTGATCTTTAAGTTTTACGTGATAATATACGAAGGTGAGAATTTTACGGGCTCTTTTCCATTTTGTAAGGTTTGTGAAAAAAATTTTCTAGGTAACAGCAAAAATATAAATTTCGCCATTTTTGCTGTAAATATTTTCGATACTTGGATAAGAGATAAAATTTGATAAAGTTGCTATAATGACCTTTTCTAAACTTAATTATAATAAACGTATTATGATATTTAATTAACTTTTTAAATATTTCTTATAGCCTTAAAAACTTTTTAAGAATTCTTAAAAAAGTTAATTCATTATTTTTTTTATTAAAAATGTTTTCTTAAAATTAAAATATTTAGTCAAGTAATGAAAACAATTATACATATTGTTGAGAGTTTGATATCCCGTAAAAATATGTGGAATTGATTGTTACTTATACGCATTTCCCTTCTTTTGTGTATTCAAATTTAATGTCAAAGGTTCGTCTGCAGTCCTCAGCTTGTTTTATTAGAGATAATTCATGCGATAAGTCGTTGGAACCCTTTATGGGTCATATCTTTTCGGATAGAAGACTTATACGAGAGAATTAAAGAGTTGAGGCGATTTAACTTAAAAATTAGATTTACGGGATTGTCAATAGCATAATTTAATAATGCCAATGAATTAAACTTTTCGAACATTTCACATGGGAAAGAATAGTTTTTTATTTTCGTAATTTATTCCACTTACTTGCAAGAATGAACCGAGAAACTTTTTTTTCAAAATAAGAATAATTCGGTTAACCTATTAAATCATGTCGCAGGGTATTGAAACAAGATTAAAACTTTTTTATGCGATAAATTTTTTTTTTGCACAAAAAGGAAAGCAAGCATTGAAGTGAAATTATTCGATAAAATTAGCCGCATTATCAAGAATATCCCCGGACAAAGTTAAGAACCGTAATAGATAACGGCATTGCGCGAATGATAACGGAATAAGCGTCGGGCACAAGTCGCTTTTAATAAAGTTTCAGAATTCAACTTTCGCCTCGGCGCGAAATAACGCGTGTTTCCCCGGTACAGCGCGTAACGTAATTGTTTTCGTTAAACGCGGCGTTAAAACTACTTCAAAGGCATTACAGGCGAATCGCTAAAGGAGATTAGGTCACTCGGGGAAACTCGCATTTCGCTTTGAATGAGAAAATTTCCAGTGTAACGAGCGACAATTCGCGCGAAAAACTCGAAATTTTCGCACCTCTTTGTGCCTTTATTACCGCTCGGCACTGATTGGCCGGCGCTCGTAAATCATAATAACCCCGATGAAACAAAAAAATACATTAATCTCCCCGCGGGATATGGAAGGGGGGAGGTAAGAAAAAAAGCCCGAGAATTAGAAGAAACGGCGAGAGTCATTAAATCGCCGGCGAACGGCGCGAGAATCGCGCAGCAAGAACCTGGAATTACAAGGGAACAAAAGGGCAAAAAAGAGGGGGGCGGGAGAAAGGCCGTCACGGCGGCGTGATAAATAATCGAAGCGGGGAAATTTTTCCCTCGGACGTCCATCATACCCCTTCCTCCCGCGTGGAATTTCCGCGTGTACGGTAAAAGCGAAAAGGAGAAAAAAGAAGCGAAGGAGTGGGTGGAACGGCGAGCGGCCGATTAAAAAAGCCGGAGTCGGCCGCGAGAGCTTCGCTGTTTATAGAGAGGAAAGAAGGGTAATCGGCGCGCGCAAATGTTTGCTTTTTTTTCGGGAGAGTCGCGCTGAAAAATACGAGGGCGGGAGGGGCTGCAGCGAGGAAATGCAGGAAGGCGGGAATTAGCGTTAGAGAGGCGGAAACGCCGAGAAAAATGTACCGGCCGAAGAGGAATTGGCCGATGTCGGCCCGCGGAAAATCTCGCCGGCGAAATGCTGCACATACGTCGATTGAGAATCGCAATCGGGGAATTCGAATTTTTTCGAGTATTATTGGGACAGAACTCGATCGCCTCTGGAAATACCGGGTTAGTTATTAAGTGAGCTATCGAGTTTTTTCATTGGGTGGATTTTATATTCCTGTATTTTAATTCCTGCGTAGAAATGTTTTCAGTTTTTATTTAATGTTCTTATTATAGAGTTTATGATAGCAACTGGCTGCCAAAAATTTTAATTTTAGATTTAAAATTTATAATGATTTATTTTCTTAACAGTACCGTCAAATACAAAATGAAACGTAGATAAAAATAAAAACACTCTAGAAAATATCGTTTCCGAATACACGCAAAAAAATGAGTCGGTATTTTGATTTAAAAATGTTCAAAATAAACTTCTGTCAAATCTTCAAAAATTTTTCATCTCGATAAAACGTTTCTTTTACAAAGAGTAATATTTGATTTTTAAGCTTATACTTATCACATTAAGACGATTTCATCAATCAAGCGATGTTTCAAAACTTTATAAGACCAAAATTTAATTATTTTATTATTTTATTCAAAATTTTATAAGACTAATCTGTTATAAGTAGGTAATTCGTGTAAATAATTTTGATCTCTATACACATATTATTTAATACAGGTATCTCAGAGAAGGATACCTGTACACGTCACACCTTTTAACTTTCGTTGTCATTACTAATTCAACTATTGAAAATGGACATACAAAGCTACTCGTGACGGTTATAAAATCATAATACATCATTTCCCTCAATACGAAGTAATTGTTATTTCGTTTATTCGTTCCTTTAAATGACAAATCCACTTTAATTCCCGACGTCATTTCGTCCGGCCAAACCCCAGCACAGAGTAAACGGCGAACCAATTTCGCATCGGACTTATAAACAAATCATTAACATCACCGGGAGCTATTGAGCGCGGGCGTGGGCATCGACAATCAGGCGTGCCCAATCGCTTAATCATCGACGGGGGCCTCGCGCAAACACACTCGTCATCAATAATTCACCTCGCGGCCTCCGGCCGTTTTAAGCTTGGCCCACGGTGGGGGCCGCGAAAGGAGAATAAAAAAAATCAACAACAGGTGTATGAAAAGCCGACGCGCCTCGGCGGAGCGGGGCGTTTAACGGGCGATCGCGCAAAAATGCTCGCGACGGCGATCGGGAGCTTTTTCGAGCTTGCGCGCGCGCACGGCGATTATACGCCGCGCGGATTTCATCGCGGGCGATTTCCAAACGGTCGCCCGGATACACCTTCGGTCGCGTGCGCGAATTCACGCGTCGACGGGCGCCTGACCGCTCGGCCGAAACTGTCCGCATTCGGCCGCGGCTTTTGCGGATTATCGGGGCGAACGGTTTTTTTCTCGGTCTCTTGTTTGGAAGGTAGAGTGGCGATGAAGTTGCGAGGCGCTCGGAGATACTGAACTGTTCTAGATAAAAGTTTTAGTTTGAAAAACATGTCCTTTGATAAGATATATTGTGTCATATATTGCGTTATACGTTGGGATGTAGATGAATGTATATTCATTTGAAACGTGATAAGAAATGAGATCAAAATTTGTTTCCTTCAGTTTTTTTTAATTTTTATTCGAAAAGGTATGTAATAATTTCGTGGTAAAATGTTCAAAAAGTGTATCTAATAAATATTTTTGGCGTAACTAAAGTTTTTTTGTCGTTTGATTAGGAAAATTTTTATCGAGCAATTGCAAAGTCAAAGTAGTGTCATATTCTTAATTCTGCCATCAAATTAAATTACTTTTTTCACGGCATTCATGTTATATAATCTGCGGCTCCGCGGAAGGACAGTTATTAATTTGAAAATATGAATTTTCAGAGATTTTGTTTGAAGAAAGTTTTCAGTAAAACTACTTAACTCAACTCTTTCATCTTTCACCAAAGTAAAAAAAAGTTTCCCACGGTAGTCTAAAATTCTATTAATATATAACGTTTAATTAAAAGAACAAAGTTCGCAGGCACTGCAGCTCAAAATTGATAAGATATCCTACATCAAAAGAAACAAAAATGAACCTCGATCTCAACGTACACGAAAAAAAAGGAAGAAAGGCGTATCCGACAGCATCCGGCTAGCAATCCGTCTAGCCCCTCGTTTTTCCGCGGAAAGTCAAAAATCAACGCCAGACGCGCCCGCCGAACGGCCATAAATCTCGGGTTATTGCGTACATGCACCGCTCGCCGGTGTTGAAAAAAAGGAAGAAGCAAAGAATCATCGAGGCCGTCGCGCTAACAAATAGAAACCCTCATCGACGAATGCGAATCCCATTTGTTACGCGGCAGCTACGAAGAAATATATGGTCCGACGATGAGAAATTGCGAAATTCCGATCGCCCGGGGCCACTTCCAGTCTTACATACGCTGGCCGTTGCATTTTTCAGACGCTCGTGCATCATTCACCATTTTGCCTTGTAATTTTGAAATATAGGAAATGAAGGATATTTCCCTGCGAATATTTAGATGTTGATTATACTTTTAATTAATGTATTTTAATGATCTCGATAAAAATCAAATAAATTAAAATTTCATCCCCTTATTTATAAGTCATTCTTAAGCCCGCTGAATGTACTCCTGCACACTTTTTGTTAAAAATGAAAAATCCATCCGTTTACTAAATAATTTAAGAGAACATTTTACTTATTCAAATTTAGAGTGGCTTCACTTATTTTTCTCTGGCAGAAATGGAAAAAATCAATCGGATTATGGTTCATATATTTATATAAAAATTCAATATTCTTATTATTATAGAAAATGTTTGTTATAAAAATAATTTTACTTTACTTAGTTAATCAACTTTTATAGGAATACATCCATGCCTACACAACCACCGCCCACTCGATAAACAATAAAATTTAATAAACGTTGGAACGACTATTAATAAATTCAATCGATTCCTCCCCCCGCAGCCTTAGTACTCGCTCGTTTCGACGTTTCTCGCGTGGCTTCTCGCGCTTATGACTTTCATCTTGTTCCGCCCGCTTCTCTGTTTGACTTTCCGCTCGCCCGCACTCGGCTTATCCGATGCACGAGTCCGTAAACGCAAACGAGAGTTATATGTGCAATTTCTCGGATCCGCGATACCCCAAGATGGGGCCGCCGCTCTTTTTCGCTTTCGGCCAATGACTATTCATTTCCTAATGTGCTTATAACTTTTCAGCGAAGAAAAGGCGTGCTCGGGCGAACGGTTTCGCGCTTGGCTGGTCGTGAGATACCGCGTGCGAAATAAATAAAAATTGCATGTTGTCTAGTTGAAACATAAAATTTTCGTTTAAAGAAATAGTAAAATTTTTTAGTTTTACAATTATATTTATTAATTATATAAGGCAGACGAGGTTCGATCGATAAGTTTGGTAAAAAAACTTTCAGATGGCAGTGTAGTTAAGATATAAATCGATCAAAGGTGTTATTCTCAATGGATATTATGAATAAAAGTGATGTTTAATGTAATTTTTATTTAACTTTTAAATCCATCCTCGTATAGTTGCTTGTACGTGACTTTAAAAATACGAAAATTTAATGATTTTCGCACGCTCTATTAAAAATGCAAAAATATAGTGTTTTACGCCCACATAAAACACGTCAGATTAGTGACGTCACTTAATTAAAAAAAGCTTAGTAGCTATGACTATAATTGAACCGAACGTGATCATAATTGTCGCTACACGCATTATTTCAAAATAACACTTACGTAATAATTTATTAATAATCTATTAGCAGCGCAGTAATATCAGCCGGAAGCGGCGATAGCTTTTTTTTTATGCAATAATCATTCGGACGCGTGCAAAACGACCGGAACGAGCGATCATAGCCCTAGTATAAAAAAAAGTTTTATCGTCCAATATCTGTACATAATAGGCCATAAATATCGAGCCGACGAGGACGGGATATCGCTCATTCCCTCCAATTTTAGCGAGCGGTCACGAAGCTCGATTCG
Organism: Eurytoma adleriae; assembly: GCA_900480045.1. Classification (NCBI taxonomy): domain Eukaryota; kingdom Metazoa; phylum Arthropoda; class Insecta; order Hymenoptera; family Eurytomidae; genus Eurytoma; species Eurytoma adleriae. The sequence continues at coordinate 91,224 of UXGC01000241.1, read as the reverse complement.
ATCAGTGCCGAGTTCGCGACGAGCGATATCAAGAAAATCGAACGGCGAAGAAATAATTCCTGATTAGCGACGGGACGGCGCTCTTCTCGCCTCCTCATTCCACGGCGCCTTCGATATATTTCAATTCTTGATGGGTATAGAGACTCGAGAGATTTAGAGGAGCAGTTACTTTGAGCTTGTTGAGGGGATTCGACTTTTTTTTTCGTTGAAGTCGACGAAAAAAAAGCAAATTCGTAATCGGCACGAGATATTGATGTGGACTGCCTTTTTCTTCGGATGATAATAAAGGAAGTATCGATTTTTTAAATATAGCAGACTTTCATTTTTTCATTCTTTGTGATAATTTTCATTCATTGTTTTCACGATCAATGAACAGCATGGTATAAAAATACCATTATTTATTTATATAAAAAAGAGTTTTTGCGGGAAAAAAAGAAAATGATAAACTTTTGAGCATAAGAATTTACAATAACAAAAATTAAGGAATTAAAATGCAGGTACCTGTTGACAGGCATTTGAGAAAGGATCAAGCGAAAATGTAAGTAGGTATAATGTCCAGTTCTTAGGCTGCGAAAGAGGGCGGAGTCTTTCCAGAGAAAGGGGATCCCACCGTCCTGACCCCATCAAGCACGTGGCTCATAGACCTCAATAAACTAATTACACCTTCCTTGAGGGTAATCGAAAAGTATCTACGGGTTTTTGCTAGTTCAATTTAAGTAAACTTTTAATTGAAACTTAATTATTTAGATCATTCAAATTTAATCCACATTCAATTTCCCCAATTCAATTTTGATCTCGCCATCGTCAAAAGATCTGATCGGATAAAATTCATTTAAAAATTCCTCGAAACCGCAAAAAATCTTCCCAGGCGCATACCAAATATACCGGCTCGAGGAAACTTAAAATGCGAGAGCAGAAGGAGAAGCGCGAGGACTCACGACACGATAGGGAACAAAAAAAGAGCGATGTTCGGCTGACCGGAAATTTTCGCGTCCAATTCCTTCGCGCCGCCGTTGTACACGCGTACACATACCGTAGCCGAGCGGGGGGTGATAGATGGCATTTTATTCGTTTCCCGCGGACTCCTCCCCCGCGACCGTGGAATATTCACGAGGGGGCGGGGGCGACTTTTATGCGGACGGCGTCGGCGACATTCCGCGACCGAGTACACGCGTGACTTGAGCGAAATGTGATTGGGATTCAATTATTTAAGTTGCCTTGGCTACGCCGCGGGTATGGTACGTGTTTCGCGCGCTCGATCTTTTGTTTTTGTTTTTTTTGTTTTTGCTTTTTTTTGCGCCGGAGGCAAGATTGAGCTGGAAAGTTTCGCTGCCTCCGGGGGTGGTGCGCTCGCTCGCTCGGGCGGAGTTTAAAAAACACGCCGTACTTGTTTGAGTTTTTGGCCAAAGTTCGCGGGTAACAATGCGGACTGCTGTGTAATGAGTTGTATTTTCAGGAATTCGCTACGACTAATGCGTCTGTCTGATACTTCTGTAAAGATTTTCGAAATATTTTTAAAATTTTAATTCATTTTCATACAAAAATATACTAATAGAATTTAATTTATGTCCCTTTAATCTAGCCCTAGACAATTGCTGTGAAATATAAGGCCCAATGTAATAAATAAACTTCGTAGCCCGGGTTCAGGTATATATTAGTCATAATGAGGCCCTAATGGGTAGTGCAACCCGCACTCCAAACTCCCGTACTTTAGCCCCACTACTGAAATTAGAAACGTCCTAGGTAATATGCTTGCACAAACCATCCAAATTTGAAAATCGACTAGTTTTTCAAAAGTAAGGGAGACTGCAATAATGCTTGAAATACTCAAGCAGAAAGGAAAAATTGTAATGAAATTTACAAAAAAATGACACCGATTGTAGCATACTTTTAGATATTATGAATAGCTAATAAAAGTCAAAAGTTCTTACCTTTTTCGATGACTTCCTAATGGTCAGCTCCAATTTATCGATGATCTGCAACAAAAATAATTTTAATTTCATTAATACTTATGTAAACAATACAAATTTGTTTTTGAAATATCAGGATTTGTTTATTATGTTTTATTCTATTTGTTTTTATAAAACAATCAGGGTTAATATAAAACAGATGAATTTTACTGGAGACAATAGAGACAGGGATTGTATATAAAACTTGTAGAATTTTTAAATAGTTTTCTAATGTTTTAAGTACTGTAAAAAATAAACATTTGTGTAAATTAATTCGTTTTTACGAATTTGTTACATTTTTGAATATCTCTGTGTAAAACATGTAAAAAATTTATATTATACATTCATGGGAATGTCCCGATTATTTGGGAATAAATAAATAAATGAATAAATAGATCAAAATTGATTTTAATTTTAACTGCTACATCCTTTGCTCTACAGCAGAAGAGTAAACAATTGAATTGCAAATAAACGTTACCCTCAAAAGAAGAAACACACCCTCCGGAAGCAAACATTTCGGTAACATTTCGAAATCTCATCCTAGCATCGACATTCCAAACTCCGCGAAAGACACGCACGGCAATGTGAAGTTTCTCACCATACCCCAGTTTCGCATTGCGGCCTCTGCACGTTTGGTCTCTCAACTATGCGTTCATCATCGCATCCCACTCAAGTATCATACTCTCTCTACACCTCCCTCGCCTCTTTCTCCTTCTCTATCTCTCTACTTCTCTTTCTACTTTCATACCTACATATTCCTCTCTCTCTAACAAAATCGCAACAATCGCCTTAATTGCACGGTCCATTAAACTTCGTCTGATCGCCGCGGACACCTGATTAACGACGCGCACGTGGTCGGATGGAAATTTATGTCGAAACCCGCGACTGCGGGTCGAAAAAATATTCCGCGAATCGGGAACAATTAGGACGAGGCATCGGATGAGTAATGGGCTTGATTATTCGAGTGGGATGCCATGTTTTATTCAAGCGCACTCCTCTCAACGTGCCTCCGACGTACATCCTCCTTGTAAATCAGGGGTGCCTTCTTCGAGGGGAGGGAGAGAGAGAGAGAGAGAGGAGGCTAACTCGGTTATCGCTCGGTGGAGTTTGATAAAATCCGGAAATAGATCGGGAAACTCCGAAGAAACTTGGTACTTCGGCGCGGCGAAACTCCGGGGAGCGCCCGAGCGGTCACAACAGAAATATACCCGAAGTCAAAGGCGCAGTGGTCGGGGAGAGTGACTGAGGCGCGGGAATTGATGCGATTCAACATAGAAGTCGGGCAATGTCAAAATTTCATCGTTTTCCGATGGGACCAGTGTTGGTGCTGTGGGAGGGGATTCGAAACAGTCGCAGGTGTACCGCTGCGCGCTGCGACTTTGCCGTGGGAATTGCAAAGTTTCGCGTCTCGCCAGCGGCAGGGGGTGGAAACGATCACGGATAAGAATATAATCTTACTTGGATGTTTTTCCGTGTATACCTTTTTTCAGATCTGCGAGAATATTTGTTATTAAATTACGAAGGCTGGATGCGGAAACTTTTTAGCGATACTCATAAAAAACGTGTTTCAATGTCCACGGAGATTTTTTTAAAATTATTTTGCATTATTTATGAGAGATTTTCTGGATAAGCTTATTTAAATGATTCTCCAAGAAAGCTAGTTTTAAGCCAGTTTCTGGCTTATTTAATTTTGTTTATTAAAGAAAAATATCATTTAATATATTTTAAAATCAAAAATTCTTTAAATTTCGATTAAAGCGAAGCTGAAATACTCTCTTTTGGTGTAATTAAATATTTACTGCACTCTCGTACTATTGAATTTTAACTTGATGATTATTGCATTTTATTTTTTACACTTTTCTTTTCACTGCACAGATTTTCAGTCCATTTGACGTATAACAAAAAGAATAAATAAACATATTTTTATTAAAAAATGCATTTAAAGGAACTAAGCTCGTGCATCACAAATCTCCAAACAAAAAGTAAGAAAGGCACAGACGTCAATTTCAGAACAAGCAGCGGCTGAATACCGTCGAATTAGCCTCTTCCTGGGGAGCAGCTCAAAGACTGTACAAGCCGGTTCGGGGAGCAGCGAGAAAAATGCGAATAAATCTCGAGGAAATAAGACGCTCGGCGGTCGGGGCAACGGCGAACAAAGGCCGCGCCCGCGGAAAAAGCAGTAGTAACCAAGAGAGCACCGGGGCGCGTCGCAACTGCGCAGTGTATACGTACACACGCCGCGTGGAAATCGCTCCCCGTTTCCCGACGAAAACGGAACTCTTCCGCGGCCGCGACGTAAATTTTGTATTCTTGCCGGCGATAAAGAGAGCAGACCTGGCGTGCCGTCGACTCCGCGTACAAAAGCTCGCTGGCCGAGCGAGCGAGAGATTGATGGGACGGAGCCGCGTTCTCCGCGTTTTAATTGAGCGGAGAGCAGTTTAATGGGAAAAACGTCGCTCGCGCCGTCGCGGCTGAAAAAAATGCTTACGTTTACAGGTAGATCGTAGATGGGGACCGAGCTTTGGAGTTATTCGAGCGTAATTTACGCTGACTACACGCAGTGTCTCCGCTGTTTGTGAAATTTTTATAAAGGCTCGAGGAGATTGCTTTTTACGTCAGAGGGTATAGGTGCGTTTGAAAAAATATAATCGAGATTTTCTTCAGTATTCCAGTGTCTTTTGCCAGCGAAGACTTGAAGCCTTTGTCAGACAATTTGTTATCATTATCTTTTAACTGCAAGATTGTAATTAAATGTAACCAATCAAGTTATTAACAAAATTTATCGAATATACAATACTACTTTTCAGTATTGAATTTTTCAAGAAATCGATTGTTTAAAAAAGAAACTCACATTTGATAAGAATGCGATTTACGAGGGTTTCTCTGGTACAACCATCTGCGTGCGCGTTAAAAAGAAACTTAATACAGTTGCACTTATATACAGGAGGAAAAATCTCGACCCTCGAACTGCATTGCGCGCGAATCTGCATAAATTGTCGACGCGTTGTTTCGCGCTCCGCAAAAATGACGCGTCCAGAGCGGATCTAATAAAGTGCTGTCCCCCCGAGCAGTTGATTAAATATACCGAAGCCGTCCGCGGGACGCGCGTCAGCGCGAGCTTTTTTCCCCGTCTACCGTTATATTTGCATGGAGGCGGGAGAGATGCACAGCTGCCGCGGACGCGCCCCGAGCGCCTTGCTCGGCGACATTAATTATTGCGAGTGACGGCTGCTGACTTTATTTATCAATGGGAGGTACTATTGAACCCTTCTTTTTTTTGAAAATGTGCAGGGTGGAGATTTTCAAGAAGTTCATTTATCAAAGACGCCTTTTGGTTTTAGTTGCACTTAGAGACGGCAGGGTTTGTTGTGCAATGGTTTCACGATTTTATTTATAGAAAACTACATTGTCTTACATTTGTTTTTCAGAAATGATTTTGTTTAAACATATTTTTTGGAAAACTAAGGATTCTGCAAAATGGCAGTAATATACCCAGTTGCAGTCATATTTTTTGAATTTGGATAACATTTAAGAAAAAAATTTACTTTTGAATAAAAGCAGGATTAATTATTTCTCTCCTTCCACATCAACATTTCAATTATATAATTCCATGAAAATATTAACATTGTGTATGGCATTAAATATAATTTTACAAACAATAACATTTGAATGTAAGATGATGTAAATATTAATATAAATTTAAATCGAGGTAATTTAATACTGGAAAATGAATAATCCAAGAGAGAATATTTATTTTTAATTAAATCAACAATGCACAAAATATGTGGCAGAAATAAACTGAATAAATAAAACTATGGATCAAGCTTTCGGAGTACCCCAAAGAGTAAGTAATGTAATCCCTCAAATCCTACTAAAATCCACATATATCGAATATCCCCACTGTCTTCTCAAATAACTTGTATCACGTTGCATAAACCATCGACTTTCGTTAACATTACTTTAAAAACTCAACTGCGACTTTAAAAACGAATCTTTAAAAATATAATTCGCCAAGCCCACCTCCTTTCCTGCCATATAACAACTACAATCCCTGCAATAAACGAAGACCGCTTCAAAGATCTGGTAGCCAAATAAGAGCCTAAGAACAGAAGCCAAAAAGACAGAGCGGTCAGTGGGTACATGTCACTTCAGGGGAGAGTTTCGCGGTAGCCGAGGCCCAGGGGCGCCGTCCCTCCCCTCGGGCTCTAACGTCGCATTGAGTTACGGGCTCGAGCCGCAACTTCGGAGATACTGGGCGGACTACCAAAGTTCGCCTTAATACAGCAACTGCGACGGGGAGAAAGACTCTCGGTGCGTTACATCTCGGCTCATGTCCATCCGACGTCAGCCCACTGTACCGTACTGGACTACGTGCTCCCTTACAACTTCAAAAAGCCCCCTCCCCCTTCGGTTTGCTAGGCGCTTGAACGTACATCGCAGAGTCTACCCTCCAGGTTGTTACTGCGCTTCGTAATTAATTGCGGGCGAAGAATTCAGATTAATTATGTTAAATGGCCCGCATCGTTTATGTAATGTCCGCGTAATGAGTAATTTAATTAATTAAAGCGAGCCCGCAAACGATCATTGCGACCCAATGAAACGCTCGGTGTAGTTTCAATAACGGACCTTTTATGCACGATTCGCGCAAAGATTTGTACGTCGGCATTTCAATTAGAGTTAATGTTATAACATTGACGAACGAATTGATTTGTGCATGCATCAATCCGTTTGTTAATTTGATAACCGGTTCAATATCATTATCAAAGCATGCAGGGAATATCATATTGGCAATGGGAAAAAGCTGCCTATTTAGTTTGCTCGCATTTCATTGCAGATTGTTCCAAACATCAGGGTAATATAGATTCCTTAACATAAAAGGCATTATTAGTGATTTGTATGAAATATAATTGGTTGAATGATAAATAGCTTTTATGTGCTTAATTACTATTGTTGTAATTTGACAGTACTCTCGAGATACATCGCAACTGGATTAAGATATATGTATAAGATGCTTAAACTCTTTCTCTGATGAAATAAGGTTATTGCACGTATAAGAAGAGGGTACAACTTCACCCTTTGCCATACTACATTTATGATATATCCAAGGAATGTATAATTAAATATTTACAATGAATATATCTATTATTCTACTTTGTCCAACATTATTTATTTTCACTTTCGTTTTCTCTCGTAACCTAGATAATCTCGTAACCTAATATTCGAAAAAAAATATTGCTTTTTTAGAAAAAATGAGTCTGCCTAAGTTTGATTGGCACAGTTTTTACTCGAGTCTAGTAGTTTTTACTCTTCCACATTTTGAGGATACAAAATCACAGCATCCACATGTATCATCACCGCGATATGCTGCTGCATATCCAAAAAGAGGATGAACACCAAATAGTAAAATACACCATCAGTTCAAACAGCGGAACCCAGCGAAGTCACTCAGCCACGCATCGTCGGAAGTATAGACTCGGGGAATGCCCGAAAATTCCGATAGCGCGCGGCCCAAGTTCCCCGACAGGACCGCAATCACGCGCGCGAAAGAAGGCTCGCGCGACAAGTTCCGCGTGTAATTTGGCGAAACGCGCGGTTTCCATTACCGCCACTGCTCCCTTCGGCCCCCGGAGGCACTTCACGACTAACTTGTCGACAGTCGACGTCTTCGGTGACTCCGGCCATCCGCCGCTTCTCTGTGTACTTTTCGCGGAGTTCGAGTGGCTCGAGCTCGAGAGAGAGAGAGGGAAACAGAGAAGATGGCTTTGCGACGATTGCAATTCGCGGGGGAGGGGGGGAGAGGCTTTGCGCGCGAAAATGTAAAGGAAAAAGAGAAAATTATTATTCCAACGGGTTCTATTTCTTTCATCTGCTCGGGCGAGGATGAATGGCTACGTCGACAGGATGCTCTCCCATTTTACGGTCGATCGGACTGAATTATTGCGCGAGATATTTTTTTTAATGAGGCTGCTACTGAAATTGTTTTCTGCGTATTAAATGCGTTGGAGAACATGCCAGTAAACTTTTATACCCCTTACTCTGCTTTTTATGAATTTGCGCAAAAGTTCGGAATATAAAAATATGATAGTAAATCGTAAAATGTGCGCGTGACAAATAAGTGAAGTTCATTGCGATACAGACTGCAATGATTTTTACTACTCGATAAAAAATATATAGAAGAAAAGGTTCGAAACTTTTGACCTCAACAACAATGTGTTTCACTAAAGATACGGCATAAAATCGTTTTATTGTGAACAATATCTAAGAAAAAGTATTTTTGTGCATTTTTCTTAAATGTCTGCCACTCAGATAAAACGTAAAAATAAAAAGGGACACTTTAAAGTTACTTTATATATATGCAGTGCAATCTCTTGGCATCCGTAGGAATATAAAACTTCGCGCAGTGAAACTGCTAACTATTTTTTACTCATTGTTTCTTTGAAAGAGAAATATCATGAAGTGAAGTTTTTTAAATATTTAATGGAGGGTTTGCTTAAAAATGTATTTTACTTAATTCCAGTGCAACGTAAAGCTCCTGAAAAAAAACATTTAAACGACTGTCAGAGCAAAGAATGATGTAAATCACCCTGAAAGTTTTTGCATAGATTGTCGCTCATCCTCAACTGGAACTGGAAAATTACAAAACGTACCGCGAATGTTTTCTTTATGATTTTCATTTATTGCAGAAATAATATTTATTAACTTTCATCGGTCATCTGTCGGATTAAAGTCAGCAGAATATGATTCTAATGCACAAATCGATATCTTGAAGAAACTTGAAGAAAATTGAAAAGCTCAATATTTTAAAAGATGGAAAATAATACATTATTTTACTCCCGACCCTACAGTAAAAGCCACTTTCTTCCTCTTAAAACAGGGAATAATATATCAATTTATTTCCTGTTTTGAAAACAGAAAATGACTATAATAGAGAGATCCGGAGTAAAGATGTTCGGGGCTGGAAACTTTTCCCTCGGAGAATAACACTGCATATTCCTCCCGTGTAATATAATGTACTATTCTGTGATAATATCCATGAAACAAATAAGTCGCAAAAATGAAGATAGATGGATAAAGGCGCATACATATCAACGACAAATTTTTAATTAACATATGAAATAGTCTAACACTTTTTGTATTAGAGCAAAATGTAATATTTTACTATAAAAAACTTGGGAGTGATATAATATGTTACTATAATAATCATGTCTACATTTCGCATGTAATAGCAAAAGCAACAAAATATGGGAGTGCTTGCAATATTACGTAAAATTAAAACAAAAAGATTAACGCCCCCGGGTGGGCTCGAACCACCAACCTTTCGGTTAACAGCCGAACGCGCTAGCCAATTGCGCCACGGAGGCAGCGGATGCATCAAAAAGCCGATTAATAGATTGGCAGTTAGCTTTCTCAAAATTAATTTTGCTACTACTTTTATCAATTTATAGTACTGTTTTTTATTTAAATTGTTTTACATAATTTATCAAACATTCAGTCAAATTTACATTGAGGTAATTGTTGTAAATAAAGCCATAACTAGACGGTTAACGGGGCTCATTCTTAAAAAGATTCTAAGCTGTAGAAATAATAGTATAAAACTAGGGGCAATTGAAAAATCGAGCACGCTCTGAAAAAATGCAAACTGGAGGTTCATCAACGAGTTACCTTTATCTTGTCGAGAATTGGAAATGAGAGGAAACTTCAAGTTTAGAACTTATCAATAATACCGGGAGCTAAACGTCATCTGAAATCTAGAACGAATTATTTTTAAACTGTAGTCTTTCATATCGGAAGAGATTATATCCATGTCAGTGAATATTCCAATCTAGTCTATAAATGATTTTCGATTTCTTTCAGCATTTTTAGAAGAGATATGTACTGGAACAATGCAAATAGAACAGAGCAAAGTTTTAATAACTATTATAAAAATTATTGCTATTAATTATTATTTACTTTGATGCTGCTTGTAAAATAATAAAAGCAAAAGTAATTTACTAATGTTGCTACAAATGTATGCAAGACAATTTAAGAAACAAATAGTTTTGTACTGATTAAGAAACTTTTATCAGCAACTGGTAATGGAGTCATTACTGAGCGAACCGGTATTAAATTCTGAACTGGATAAAACTTTTTCGTCGTTGGAAGCCCAGCTGCATCGAACTTTTAAGCAATCAATGCTTAATTTTCGTGTTGGCAATAAACATTTTTCACGAAACGTTTACTAGTACTAACCATAAGTAAAAATTCAAATATGACGTGCAAACATAACGTGCAAATATGACGTGTAACATATTTTAAAACTATCAATTTTATATATTTATGATGAGAAATGTTAGCAATTATTTAAATAAAAGCATATGAAAGCTTTAACCTTTACGTTTTTGTTATACAGTTTGGTTGTTAGTTTCTTGTCTTTCTTTTATTCATAATTCATTTAACTTGTTTATAAACGTAAATACTAGATATAATAGTTTTACAAATTTAATATTCTTTTAAATATCGAATTTCCTCAAGCATCAGAAAATTGAATCGTAAAAATAACCTGAGCAAAAATTTAAATTCATTTACTTTGCCTATTTCCCTGCGCTGTCGGAATCTGCGCTAAAAAAAACTCGGTCGCAAACACGCCTAAACCAATTTACTCGTATCGCCGATCGCCTTGCCGGCAACGCGCCATCAAAGCAAATCAACCTAACGAAATTAAATGGCCCGCCTTCGATCGCCGGTTACGGTGAAAAGCTCGCGCAGCCGAAGGAAAGGAAGAGCTTGCGGCGCGCAAAATTTCGCTGGCCGCGGCCGCGAATTAATTGCTTGCAATTACACGGCGACAATTAATTGCCGCGCGCGGCCCTCCCGCCGGAGTCAATTGCGTGCCGCAAAATTATTTCTCGAGTAGATTCGGCCGCAATCTGCGCGTTGGCGACGCTGACCATATACCCCGACCCCCCGCAATAATCCTGCACCCGCTTTTCTGCTTTTTTTTGCGTGTTGTGCAGTGCAGGCGAAAAAATTCGGGAAAATTAAAATTTTTACCGGAGTTTGCCGCATTGCGATGACAGATACGAAGCAAAGAATTACCGAGTGCAAATCTCCTAAATTAGTTTTGATTTATGTGTGTGTGATAGAGTTCTACAAATTTAATTTTATTCAGAATACAAATTTTGTAGCTTTAATTAAATTAAAATTTTAGTTAATTGTAATTATTTTCCTATAAATTTTTTATTGCAATTAATCAAGCAAGTAAAACAATATTCCATACCTTTATTCAGTTTATAATGGAGATTTTGAAAATATCTTGCATTGTAAATAAGTTTATTTAATTTATATTACAGCAAACAGAAATATGTATTTATGCGAAGAAATAAAGTCATTCGATCTTTGCGGGTTGATAAATCATTTTGTAGGAACGTTAAATTGAAATGATAGCATCGGCCAGTATACTCCATCCAAGTTATTAAAAGACATTACATTAATTATAATGTATGCATATTAAATATGAATTTATGTTGCGGCCCCGGATGATAATTAAAATTAATATAGCTCTGTTGCTACTTTAAATATAAATTGCGATTTATGTGGTGAGTCCAATGCGTGCGATTGCATACCTCTCAATCTTTTAATTTGAAATCCGCAACAGCAAATATTTTATCTGACATTGTTTGTTTGGTGCACGCACGCGCATAAAGCTCAACGATGGAGTTTCAGGGCGCAATGTTGCAATTGTAAATATTTTTAACAATCAGTAACATTTTTAGTATGGTTTTTGATTACTTTTATTCAATTTTTGTTGAATTTATGTTTTATAAACTACTCTGTCAATAACAAGCCTACACTGGACAATGAAGAGGTTAGAAATAACTCATAACAATAAAATAATTATATAGAATTAAAAGAAAATCGATTTTTTTCACAATTTAAAGGTGTTGGACCGCCTTAAGGCAAAAATTTCTCATTAATCATAATTAAATAGATTTTTATATAATTTTGTGGGGATAATATATTAAAAGTAATAACCGCGGGCAAAATAATTGTGGTAATAAAGTTTATAAATGTGAGAGCTTGAAATGCTGTGGAAGAGTGCAAAGTAAAAATTATAAAAAAAGAAAAAGAAAAACGAGGCAATCGACTTACGGAGTATGGGGGCGTTAAACTTTTTCCATCTTTTTTTACGGGCTTTTTCTTCAAGTAAGCAACTTGAAGGGGAAACGGAGCAATAAACTCTCCACGTACACAGCTGTAAGAAAACATACAACTATATACGGTTATCATCATTAGAACAAATTAAGCGACAATTTAATTTTTAAGATTTTATTCTTAAACATTATCCTGTTCATAGTTAGGATAGCAATATTTAACTCAGAACAATAATAACTGTCACCTTATTTAGAGCCTAAAACAATGATTAATTAAATTTAGAGTAATTTTTAATCTACACTAACACTTGACCGGCCGCCAAATTCGTAAGAAAATAAAATTCTGGGCATTCTGGCCAGCCATAATTGAAATTGTTGACCAAACCGTTCCAAAATGGTCAAATAATCGTGAACGGATGGTGTACGATTTTTGCAGGCATGAATTAGATTTATTCGAACAGAATGAAAACATAATCTGAGGTATCTAGACTATTTGCTTTGAGAGCTACTTGAAATTTTAGTCGAATAGAGCAAAATATATTTAATTTTGTTTTTTTCAATCCTGACAATATATGTGTCATATTTTTGTGAGTGCACGCAAAGTAAAACAAAAAGATAAACGCCCCCGGGTGGGCTCGAACCACCAACCTTTCGGTTAACAGCCGAACGCGCTAGCCATTGCGCCACGGAGGCTGTGGAGGTAAAAAAAAACTTGCCAATCAACTCATAGGCACATTTTTATTGTAAAAAAATATACTATGTTTTAAAAATATTGATATAAAATTAATTAACCCTAACCTGAGCACCTAACAAGAAAACACCTGATGAAAACTACTGACAGGCACTGGCGGAAATGTGATAGTTTATATAATACAAATTTACTTATAATACAATAATATATAGATTTATATTGTGTATACATGTTTATAGTAACAAAATAACTTGTTGATATAAATGAATTAAAAAATCTAAAATTTTAAACTGTATCGGAGTAATAGTATTGGAATGAATCTATGTGCTCTTGATTTCTTATATTTATTATAATATTTTAAGCACAACTAAATTATTTGTTAACAAAAAAATGTAAAAATTAGTGTAAAAATATTAAAAAACAAAATTGTGGTAAGGATTAAAAATAATTCTAATAAGTTTTAATTCTTAAACAAATTTTTTAAATAGTTCCTTATGTTATATAATTAAGTTAACGAAATATGCGCTGCTCCGAAATATAGCCTCCAGAGGCACAACGCTTCAGTAGACGTAGCAAACACGTGGTGACGCGTCACTCCGATAGCGTAAGAGGCTGCCGAGAGCCACGCCGAAGTGTCGAAGGTGGGGAGGAGGGGGGATCAGCTGGAAGAGCCAGTAACTCGAGGCTCGATCGCAAGGTGGCGGGAACAAGAAAATTCCATTCTCACAGAAGAAAAAGTGCCGCCTAGCTTACTTAAGGGGTCCCCAGTGTGACTTAAACTTGTCTTCAGTAGGGTCATCACTGATCCACTTAGCAGATGATGATCGTGGGAGATGATTTGTGATTAAAACGCACTCCTAGTGGTCGACTATCTATCGCACGACTAGCTAGAGACCGTTCTGATGCTATATCTGAAGACCGCTTAAATAATTAAAACATGGAAAAAACTTCTTAATATAAATAATTTTCATTTCAACATTTAAGTTATTTATTTATTCAATACTCAAGTATAACTTGATTAAATTAATATGCCCTTATTAATTTTAAAAATGTTATATAAGTAATTTTATTTAAATAATTTCATATTTTAGTAAAGTTTATTTATTTATTAATTACTTAAATTCTAAAGCTATTTCAGTAAAAATTAACAATAATACATAGGGGTAAACGGTACAGTGATTGGAACCTTAAGCAGACGACACAACATAGTGATTAGCCCTGATTAAGATAGTGATTGGCACTAGCTATAGATAATTTATATAAATATCAAAACAATTTTAATTTAAAAAATTCGTAACTTGAAAAATTAAAAACCTTTTTACGAAACGGTGAAACGAGTAATTGCACTAATAAACAAATATACTGAATGCGCCAAAGATGCATCAGCGCGTTGGTCAAAAATTAAAAATACATAGGGCTGGTAAAAGGCAGCGACGGTCGAAAAGGATTAAACAGCCAAAAACGGGCCGCGGGCGTAATTAAACAAATTTTCTCTTTTCAACTGGCCTTTCCTCGGCACTAACAAAGGCCTTTGAGAGTAGTCCTAAGAGCCGCAGAGGTGAACTCTTCGGCCAGTCAATGAGCTTTGCGCCAGTTGGGAATTTCCTTTTTAGGCCGAATCGGTTTGAAGTAAAGAAATTTAAAGAAAAAAACGCGAAAGTGGGAGCGCGGAAATTTGAAGCGCGCGACCGCATAGGTAGTGGACGCTGAAAAAAGAAATCGATATAGGCGCAGCCAAGCGGCGCGCGGTCCTTTCAGCGCGGCCTTTTATTTATCTCGGGGCTGGATCGCCTCGTCGGCGACGAGGCCTGAATCTTTAAAGGGACGGCCCGACGCCCGACGCCAAAAGGCTAATAAGGCACTTGTTGTCCGGGGCGCAATTAACGTTACGCGACTGCCGATAATTAGCCCGGGGATACGGGCACTAGCGAGCTGCAAAAGCTGCGGACGCGACGTCTTCGTTTGTCCGTGCTCCGTCCGAGTAGCGAGTGGACGACTGCCTTCTAATTGCAGAAAGCTCTGTTTGCTCGTTTCCTTTGCTTCATGTTTTTTGGATTATGCCGGGGCTTTGCGGATATGTCACCGTCTTGAAAGTTTCATGTTATTTTTATCTGACCCGGAGGTTTTATTACGGAGTTCTCTAATTGCGATTTTTTATTATACCTAGTAGCAAGATTCATCGCGCTTCGCGCGCTCAATTTTCTCGTGCAAAATTCAAAAAACTACTTCTACCTCATGACGAGAAATAGTTCGTCTAAATTTTTTAATAAAAATTTTTAATATAAATTTTAGAATAATTAGAAAGTTTTAAAACTTAATTATTTTTTAATATTAAAAAAAGATTTTTTGTATTTACTATCATTAATTTAAATAAAAAATGGACCATTAATACCTTTCCTTGTGAAAACAATAGAGTAATACATTAATGAAATTCCCGGCCCAGGGCGTGTAAGAGTCGATACCCACTAAAAGGCTGGACAAAAAGCGTAGCAGACGAAGAACGAAGCGCGAATTAATAATAAGATTAGCAGAGCGGAGTTGGTGAGATTTCGGAATTCGAGACGTACACTCGCCGTCCGAGGGCGGCGCAATTGATTTATGTCTTTTGCTCTTAATTAGCTCCTCCTGAAAGTTTCGCGAGGGGAAAAATTGTTTCAACACGAGCGCCCGATGTTTGAGCGATTAATCATCCTTAATTAGTTGCCGGGCACAATCGATAACTTAATGCAAGCGCCGCCGGGGAAATTTATACTCCCACGCGTTATTACCTGACCGCGAATTTAAACAGTGCGTCGACGGTGATTCCGCACGCTCGAGCGATCCGTCTAACTCGTTACTTTTTGCGACGCGTTCGAGTTTCACGAGCTACGAACGCGTGCGCAATAGTAGAACAAACAAAAATGAAATTACTTTAAATTGAAACCAGATCATCTTTATGTCATTACCGAAGTCACCAAGTGGCGCTTTTTTTTCGAAAATTGGTTTTGATTTTTAATAATCAAGAAAATATCGATGCCGATAAAGTCAATCCCTACATATGGCATTTACATCCCCTTGAAATAGAAATTAATCATTTTACATAGAATAATTAGCAACTGTTTGTATATATTTAAATGAAGTTTCACTTAATTAAATCGTAGTGGGAAGAACCTTCAGATTATATTAAAAATATATTTCATAAGTGTATTTTTTACACTCGAAGTATCAGTTTGAATATCGCAAAACTCGCATTAAATTTTACGATTCTCGATGTCCGCTTTTTACGCAAAATAAAAGACTTTAACTCGTGTACACGTTTTTTCTAATCAACCGCATTCAATTGAATTATTTACGGAGCAGCGGTAATTTCCCTTTTCGAACTTCTCGACAGTCGCGCTTGTAGTTGGCGCTCGGCGTGAAAAAAGTTACCGCAGCGGTGATATTTTTCTCTCCCCAACCCCCCAACGGCGCGCTTACTTCTTTTTTCAGTCCGCCCGGGCGCCAGTTTATTTTTTAGGCGGAATCCGGCCAGTCCACGAGGTGCTTTTTTTCGCCCCGCTACAAACGAGGGCTCGTTTGCGTCGCCCCGACCGCACCTGTTACCAACCTCCTTCGCGTCCCCGTTCTTTGTTTCTTCTTTAGCGCAGCCCGATACTTGCACTTTCGCCTTCGGACTCTTTTCATCGGAATGTCCTCGAAATAGTAAATAACGTGCGATATGAAAGAAAACTAAAAAAGCGTGAATTTAAAGATTAAAGTAACGACAACAATACTAATAAAATAGAAATATTTATGTCGTGGAAAATGAAACGATGATATAAGTTTCTTTTCTTAAAAAAAATGATTGCAGATTATTCTGAAGATTTTAAAGGGACAGTTTGATTCATTCTATAATGATTAAATGTTCGGTCGAATAATACTATCTCTATTTGAATACTCAAAGCATTTATATTTTTATAATAGCAGACTTTTATACAATAGAATATGAAAAAAGTTAAGTGCTCGAAGCGCGATGGATTTTGCTAGCATTTAAATTATTTTAAACACGAGGATATTTTTTATAGTGGTATTGTTCTGCTGAGCCTAAAAATGTCTGTTATATTAATATTAAAAGAGTCGACTTTTGATTACATTTGTTTCGGTATCTCTTGTCACACATAGTGGTTGACAATGAAAAATTAAATTATCTCTTGCAGCCTGTCCTTCACAATTTTAATTTTAATATACAAACGCTGATAAAGCTGCAATTTCCGCTCCGCCTATCAACTTACTACAAGAATGAAAACATTTTTCTTTTAATGAATGGCTGCCCTTCTTTTGAAAAAATACAATGTATCTTAATAAAAAAAATTATCTACTATTTTAATTAGCGATAACAATACAAATAGCTTCCATGAATAAGGTTCATTTCAAAAAGCGCTTTAATTCTTTTTAAATAAAGATAAATTCACTGGACTGTATCTCATGTGTATTTAAAAAAAAATTTCAAAGCGATAAACTCCTATTGAAAACGTACCGAGAAATCATACATGGAAATTAATCAGCGTTAAAATATACGCACGGCAATTTTGCGTCAATTAACAATTTCTCGCATTTTTTTAGTGAAAAATTTCGATTTATACCGAATTAATGAAAACAAAAATTGTTATTAAAAATAAAATAATATACTATTTACCATATTTAATTATTTCCCTATTGTTATTAATATCACAGATTTATACTTTGATCCATGACACTTTTTACTTTGCAGCTTAATCGCTAAATTTTCAGTGTCATTGAAATTTATAATAAAAAAATCAGAGAGCAATAAAAAATCGTTCTAAAACAACAGATTTTTCAGAACAACCGTCAACACTTATTATAAACAAAACGATGCACCAATTTTCCTAAAAATTCATTTCCACCCGAGCTTCCGCTGGCGTCCTCGAACTTAATATCGGACGAAAAAATTTCCGGCGCGCGCCGATAAATTCGTCGCGAGCTCCATCGCCGGGAGATACAGGGGGCTCGGCGCTCTCCTCGTAAATAAGCGAAACCTTTCGCTTCGATTGGCCCTTTTTCTTCGATTCCGCCGTCGCCGTCGGCGGCCCCGTCGTTTTTCACGCCCCGAGGCCGTCGCGGAAAGTTGGCGCGCGAAAAGTGGAGCAGCTGCCCCCGCCGCCGAGGAAATTAAGCGGCCGCAGCCTCCGCGAACTTTGTTTTCCGCGGGGATCCGGAAAATTCGGCCGGCCGCGCCTCCCGCTGCCCCATTGTTGCCGCGGGCCGATTGCGCGTGTTGCACGCCCGGGGCTCGTACCATTGTTTCGAGGCTCCTTCAATTTTCGCCGAGGCGTTTTAATTTTTCCTATCCGGGAGGTGCGCTTCACTCGGCCCATTGTTGCTGGACTAGTGCTTTACGAGAAATCATTGAGTTGGTTGGCGTGGGAGAGGATTATAAAGGTAGCTTGATAAATTTTACTTTCGATGTAGGTATAGTACATTAATAAAGCAGAGCAAAATTCGAAAAATGTATGGAATTCATCGGTTAATATTTATTATTTTTACATAAAACTTTAACTATCTTTTCAATGCAGTTTTAACTTATAAAAAATGAATAATCTTAGTTTGTATTTAATTTCTTCATAACTGGAGGATGTAAGGTGTTAATACTGCAATGACATTCAGTTTAATATATCGCGATGTTAAATCACGGTAATATTATCTCAGATATTACGGTACTCTTGTAACCTCACTTTTGGAGAAGGGTCATTAAGCACTTTAATAAAACTCGCCGCGAAACATTTTAACGGCCGTTTTAACGCGCCACACACGAGAGTCCTCCCCCTTTATGATTGCATAAATTAAGCTCGACCGCGGCAGGCGGCCCGATAAATTTGAAACTCTCGTATCTCAATGATCCGGCCGACCTGCACGCGGAGCACTCATTATCGGAAAGATCGTTACTTCAAATCTCTCGTAACTGGCTATCGAAAGGTGAAGCTCATTAATAAGAGGTGTGCCTCAGCCTCTTTCTCCGCCTTCTTTTCCCGGGCTACGGCCGGCTCTCTTACTCGAACACTAATTAAGAATGCTCGCGCGACTATGCCGAGCGCGGCAAAAAAGCGCTCCGTAAATTATCAGTTTGCTAAAGCAGCTACGAGTAGCGAACCAATTATATGCCACTTATCCCGTCGCGACTTGTTTTTTAGGTCTAACGTGAAAAAGCTGATGCTTCTTTAAAGGATTAAAGCTCGTCTTTCTCGAGTCGCTTATTTCACTGGAATGTTAAAAGATTGAGTAATTAACTCATTTAAAAAAAAAACTAACTAAATTATTCCATAAACAGAATTTTCTGCGGTGAAATTACCGTGCCAAAATAATTAAATTTGTTAGAGATATATCTTGCTATGAATACAAATATTTTCGATTTATTAAGGAGTTACCTGCATTTAGCAGCAGAAGTTGGGTGTTGAAACGAATATCGCTGACCGTAGGTAGTTTTACTCTCCTGCATTTCGTTAACCCAATTTTAGAACCTTTTGAAATTTTAATCGTTCTAAACTTTAACGCTTATGAACATTCAAAAGGCCCGGCAAAGTTTATTCCCGCTTGTAAAAAAATTTTCAATGCATTTACTCTCCTCTTTTTTTCCTGGAAAGTAACTCTTTGCGCGCGCTGAATGCGTTAAAAAATAATAAAAAAAATAAGCCTTCAACTGAAAGCGTCAACTAATTCAAGGCGCGGTGTGCATAAGAAAGGCAGCATTGATAGGAGCGAGAGAAGAGAACGCCTTGGCTTACAAGTACATTTTTTCTAGCTCCATAAATATTTCTCCTCGTCGGCTTCACCGACCTTCGCATTATATTTATTTATAACGCCCCGACCGTTCGTATGCCCTTCCTGTTCCTTTCCGCGCATCCGTACCTGCACCCGGCAATAATCCCGGCGAGTTGGAGTTATGGGACCTGACCCTTGAGCTGCGATCCCCTTGCACTGTTTTCACTACGTTTTTCCCGCTGATTATTTGCTGTGCAATTTCTAAGATTTGATCATCAAGTGAGTTATTAAGGCGGATTTTTTAATGAAATTTGACTCAAAAATCAATTTTTTAAAATATTTTATGGTGCAGTATAGCTTAAGATTAATTCAAAAATGTTCTGCAAAGTAACATAATTAATTTTCAGGACTTAACGAAGACAAAGAGCCTTTGGGTTATTAGGTTTTTGAGTAAAAACGCGCATTTATAAACGTTTTTCTCTGAAAAATAACGCAGCTTATTTAACTTTATTTTATTCGTCCCATTTCCTCTTTTCGAAATAAATTTTTATAACACCGAAAACCCCAAATAATAAGCTTCTATAATCGTTACAAGGATAAAAATGTTTAAAAATCATTAAACAAATACTATTAGCATTTTCACAATATGTACACCGCGCTCATGAGATAGCTAGTCATCGCACCTACGTCCATCAACGTCACAGCCTCGTACTTTTTCCACCTTCTGAGGCGAGGAAGAGAAAAAAAGCAATCGCATTCCCCAGGTGCGTAAAAATAGTTGGATAAAATTACATGGCGCGCGCGACGTTACTGTGAGGCCGTTTCCGCGCCCCCCGTCTCCAACGTCGCGTCGAATTTTCCAACGAGTACAGCGAAATCGAAGCGCATCGGGGCGCGGATTTATCACCGGCGAATTTTCCGCGGGCTCGCCGCCTTAATTTACGCGCCTCGACGGGTCGCGCGCGCGCTGCATTTAATTACGCACCCCCCGAGAGGCGCGCCGCCGGTGTTACGTGCATTTTCCGCGGACGAAAAAGTGTCCCATTATAATTCACTGGTAAACTCGCTTTCCGCCGAGTAAATCACGCCGGAAAAAACTGCGACGTGGTTTGTTATTGAGAGCCGCCGCGCGGAATTGTTAATGCGTGCCTGGTAATGTCGAGATTCGTGTCGGTCGCACTTAATGATGAATTCGTTAAAAATTTATTTTCTCGCTTCGTCGACACCTCGATTTTTCTGCATTTATTTGCTTTTTATTGCGGCAAAGTCAAACGATTTTTATTTTATATTGAGGATTTTATTTGATCTCTTTGTAAAAGTGTGCAAAGAAAATTCGCCCTTTTTCGATGTATGAAAAGTCCTTTTTCAATTTAATGATTATTTGCTGTTTCCGTTTCTGAGAAACTTAGCGATATTTAATGAAGTGGAAAAATTTATCGAGTGAATTTGCTTTCCTCGATAAAAACAACCCTCGTAAAAAGGCAAACGTATATATGTATTTCGCAAGTAAAAAATCATTATTCTTTTGTAATTTTTATAGACTACCTAATAGCGCTCCAATACTTTTATCCTTTCGATTCAGTTTTATTAAATAACAAACATTTGCTTACACAGTGAGTAGCGTATGATTTACTAACATTGCGAAGTTGAGCTTGTAAATCAAACAATAAACATCGCGCGGGCACTTTACGAACTAAACTGCGGACTAAAACCATTTCAGCTTGCTTTGCACGATTTCAACCAAGTGAATAAACAATACGCTTATGTCCGGCACGCGCGCGCAACTCGAGGGGTGCCCCGTAAATAATTTTCGTCGATTGCAAACAACCTTTTTTCGAGAATCAATAACGACGCATTAAACTCAGCGGGAGCGAAGCTGTACTCTGTATACGATCCTCTGAGAATTTCTCACCTGCACGCGCGATCGATTAGCCGGAAATAAAAAAAAAAATTTCCCATTTTCAGGCTAATAAAATCGGGGGAGGTGGTATCCTGCAGGGAGGCTGCGAAATGCGAATTAGATGCGCTCGATTAAGTCGTAACCCCCCCGTGGCTCGTGGTCCCCCAACGAGTGGGTTGAAAATTTTCCAAAAAAAAGGGGGTCGTGCGTTCGCTCGGCAAACGAGGACGCAACGAACACCGCGGGGTTGAGGCTCGCGCTGTAATTATTTCGTAAACCGCTTCGCGTGTACTCGCTTCCTTTTTTTTTGGTGCACTTTTTAAAGACCCCTCGCCGAGTTAATTAGAGAATCGCGCGGACGCCGAAATGCGGGATTTAATTTAAAGGCTATACCGAAAAAACCTCGTTATTATAGCGATTTGCAAGTTTCTTGTTTGATGAAAATGGTTGGATTAGTTTTTGAGGGTATGTAGAATCAGCAAATGTTTTAATATTGTTAGAAAAATGTTAAGTGCAATTAAATAATTGATAAATTGTTTGTTTGTCAGTATTCAGCCCCCTGCATATTACGAGCGGGGATAACTTATATCCGCCATTCATCAAAAAATGTTCGCATCTCGTTCGGTGTACGCCGCATTGAAAAAGAAAACAAGGAAAAATCTTTATAGCCGCGGCCATGATACGTGCACTTTTCCCGTGGATACGGGTGTGCATAGGCGCGCTGCGAGTTCGCGCCCAATAAAGCCGTCGATCGACCCGCTCCGTTAATTCCATTCCGGCGCGGCGCACGAGCGCGATAATGCGCGGGCACACAAACGACGCCCATCCGTGCCCCGTTCTGTTTTATCTTTCGCCTTAATGCTCTGTCGATACACTTTTACACCGTACTGGCTTGTAAAAATTGTGTACCGCCGTTGTACATTACATTGTGCAGCGTGATACACTACAGACCCGGAAGCCCTTTATAAAGATTATCTATACCCGAGATGAATTTTTTTTATTTATATAAACTACTTTTACTACTTTAAGTGACCTGTAGTAAATTTGAAGTTTCCTATATGATTTTTTCAGCGTACAATTTTTATGTATATAGCACTTCAAAGCTCGCACCAAATACTTTGCAATTTTTTAACGTTTAAAAAAACTTGACGTATTTACAACGCGTGGTGACGCGAGAAACAAATTCCGTCCGCGAAAAGCCAAAAATTTTGATCGACATCGAGTCGACGCGAAAGCCCGCGCGGATTCCACCGAAGGGTCGAAAGCGAAAGCGTACATTTTGAAAAACGTCGAATCGAGCGGCCTCCGGGGTCGCCGTGCGCGTGAGTACGAAAAAAGGAGGGCAGGACGTGGATAGGGGGGAAGAGGAATCTCGGGGACACGAGACGGACGCAAATCGAATTCGACCCTCGGCAATGGTTCGTCGCTGGGGAATCGCGTTAGCGACGCGGGGAATGCGAGGAACGGGGGCGGCCGTCGCGTCTAATTTTTTCTCGCTTTCGACCGCTCGTCCCGACTCTTTGTAAAGTGATATCTCGGCAGATTCTTCCCTCCCCCTTTGGGCGTCGTACGTACGGACCGTCGTTCCCGCGATTCTTTTATTGTCGACACTTTCCGAGATACGAGGGGCACGGAGTCGTCGACAGACTAGTTCGGCAAATTTTTATTCGGCGTTTAATATTCTGGGGGTTTCTTTTCGAAATTGGGTAAAAGGGCGATTTTTTCCTCGGACGTGATGTTTAAAGATTTCAAAAGTTTTGTATTGCAATTTATGGAAATTCCATAATTCGTTGGCTTTTGTGTGCATAGCTTGCTGCGGAAAAAGTGAGACTCTAAAGTTAAATTAGTGGAAAACCCTTAAATACGTTAAAAAATGAGAGAAATTTGCTCTGGAATTAATAATTTGTAGAACGCGTTTTACTAATTTGTAGTGCATCGAGATAAATTAATTTCATGTAAAATATTTAGTAGCACTTTAAAGTTTTTTGAATATAGGTGCAGTTAAAATCTCAATATTTATAAGTAAATTTTCAAGAAATTAGGTTAGTACTTATTTAAAAAATGATGGACTATATTATTGAACTCCATGATTATTCTTATTAATTGAACTATAACGTGAAGATATATACCGTATAAAACTTTAAAACTGATTTATGCAAGTTATAAAAATCCTAACTATACTCTTTCCCGTTCTCTCTTTTTCCATTTTTCCTAATTATTCATGTCTGTGTATCTTTATTGATCATTTTGCATACATTTTTATACCTACAGATCTCCATAATAAAAAGCTTCGATCGATTTCATTTATTTATTTGTTTTTACCTTTTACGCATTTGAAACTGACGCATACAAACAACGAGGAGGGTCAAACATACCAAGATTGATAATAATTAAAACAATGGTCAATACGTGGAATCCACCGAAATGGTCAGTCCAACAAGAAAGCAGGCCACCTCCGCAAGAACACATCGACCTCTTAGTGAAAGTCCGCTCGTTTATCGACTGTGTTATAACTCAGACTTTCTTACACTGGTTTATTAATGCGACAGCTCTTACAAATAGTCCTTCGAAAAGGCTCGCCCCTCTCCCCCTCGTCCCCGATCTAGTCCTTCATAAAAACTTCAGCGGCCCACGTACAGTTTCCCGGGCTCTCCCAGATAATAGGCCTCGCCGCAAAGCCCGCGCGGCTCAAAGTGGCTCGCGTATCACGCGCGCCGGAGAGTAACATGTGTTTTTTCGGGTACGTGCGGCCCGGGAGTCGGAGGGAAGGAATTCAGCGCGCGACTCGCGACCCCGCGAATCCCACACGGCGAAGGCTCATAAATTTTCGACCGCGCCTCCCGCGACGTAAATCATTTAGTATCGAGAAGTGCCCTGGTAACGTGACTTTTTCCACCGCTGATATTTATTTTCGCTGATTGCGTACTTAAGCCTTAGATTAATTGCCGTTTGCGAATTTATCATGTTTCGTTTTGTTTACTGTTATTGGTTTTGTTTTCAGATTCTAGTACGGGCAATCAGTTGTCTTAATAAAGAAATTAAAGTGGAAAAGGAAAAGGCTTATTTTATTATTGTTTAAAAAGAGAAAAATGAAATATACGTATGTGTGTTAGCTGGTGATTAATGTTCAGAAAAGCGTTTCATTCCAGTTCAATACCAAGTCAATTGTCACAATCATTAATAACCTACTCTCTAAATTTAATTCAGCGATAACTATGCAACTGATTCAAATAAGTGTATATACATTGCAAAATAAGTGAATATTTACTGCATAATATGAGTGAATTTGATTTTGCTATTTATTAAGTGAATGGTCACTTATTTTGCAATGGGTATACACTTACTTGAATCAGTTGCGAACTTATCACTGAATTAAATTTACTTGTTAAGCTTTTCATTTTTAACTTTTCATTTTTTGCCAGAGACACTTTAATTGAATCATAAAATCTACTTATTTTTTTTTATTTATACGATAAACTGATTTGCTCCGCTTTGCCATTAAAAATGTTATCACAAATCCCTGTCGAGATAAATCTATCTTTCGCACATCTCAAACACTACAATCTCGAACAGCAGCCTGATAAAAGCCCATTTTCTATCTATCACCTCACCCCCTTCCAAAAAAACGACGCTACCTCGATTCTCTCGATAATCAGCCGAAGCATAAGGGCACTTTCTCGCTATTTTGAACCCCCGGAGCGAAGGCGCACATCGAGCTACCGGCGAATGACGAACTTCCGGCCTCTCGGCACCGAGGAAAGAAAGGAAAGGAGGTGACAGGGGACGGTGACACACACGTCTACCAGCCTATATAGCCGTGCAGACGAGAGGCGTCGTCGCCTCGGCTCGTTAGGGAGGTCACCAGCGCACACCCCTCCGTATACCCCGCTTCTTATCGCCGCCCGTTATCGTGCCTGAGTAACGCGCGGATTTCCTTCGCGTCGCCTCGCTATCTCGTCTACTCCCGGCGCTCCATCCTAAATCGAAGTGGCTTTGACGGGTGAGCCTGATGCCCGGCGATGAGTCCGGTTAACTGTAGCGAGCGCGAGATGATCGGCCGTTGAGGGGAGAGAAATCTCTTTTTTTTTTCTCCGTGAATTTGTGGTATATACACATTTTTTTCTTCGACTTTTTTTCGAGAGGATTTTTGCGAAAGTTATTTTCTGGTCTCGTAAGCCCTGTCCATTCTTTTTAAGAATAATACGAGCCAAGTTTAATGAGTATTAAAAAAAGTTATTCAACTTTCGCTCTATATTTTCGGGATTTCTCTAATATCATTTCTAACAGGGAAACTTTTCTTTATTTTGCCGGGAGAAAAATGAAGTTGAGAAACCTTTTTTTTGTTCTCGAAGAATAATAAAGCTTTAGCAAACGCTTTAGCGCACCTTCAGAAGAAGTATATATCTGCTTTTATTATTCAGCGATAAAAATCCGTATGTACGCGGTGCCAGCCGGAGAATAGATTGAGAAGTTAAATAAACTTAACT
Source organism: Eurytoma adleriae (assembly GCA_900480045.1). Taxonomy (NCBI): domain Eukaryota; kingdom Metazoa; phylum Arthropoda; class Insecta; order Hymenoptera; family Eurytomidae; genus Eurytoma; species Eurytoma adleriae. Next base: position 65,332 of record UXGC01000241.1, on the reverse strand, counting down.
CCTCGAGGCAATTAATTGGGTAAAAAGTGACGGTGCGGCTAAAAGCTGTCGAGCTTTCGACCGGCCCCGCGAGTTCATTTAAAATTCACGAGGGCGCGGCTTAAGGCGGAGATCGTGCGGCCGCGGAGTTTACGAGGATTTCGGAAAAACGAGGACGACTGCGGCGAGGAAAAAAATGGCACCGTACGGGGCTGTTTACGGTAAACGCCACATCGCGTGACGGCCGATCATCCTTTTCCACACCCGGTGCATCTTTATACTGGCCACCGCTCGTCCCGTAAATCTCGCATAACTTTGCTAATGAATATCACGTTCGAGCGACAGTTAAAATAAATTCAGTTTGTTGGACTGCAACAAGGTAGTACGATTTTTTAGATGCATGCCTCAAACATTTTACATATTGACTTTCTTTGATAATGTACTAGTACACTATGTAACAAGGGAGTAAATTCGAGGATTTCTCCCGGAATTGTAAGAATAAAGTAAACTTGCTGAAATAAAATGCTACTATTATAAATAAAGTGATAATGTAAGTGTAAACAATTTTTTAAAAACTGGGGTAAGATTGAAAATAAAAATTGCAATAATATTGGTAAAAGAATTACACCATTTGATATATTCATTTTCAAGTAATTGTTCTCTGGGAGAATTTTCTCGTAAAATTTACGACGATACTCGCCGTATAAATTCGTAATTTTTATGGTGAACTTCATCGTAAATTTTACGAAAAATTTTTCTCAGTGTGCACGTATTGCGAATAAATTAAAAGATTTATCATTATATAAATATAATTTATTCTTGACAAAGCCGTAATTTCCACTTTATTGACGAGCAACTGATTAATCGACAACTTTATTTTCTTGTTACATAATGTACCGTTACAGATGAACACTCCTGCGCTCTGTCGGATGAGATATTACGTCTTAAAATGTATGCGTTTCCCACACGTATACCGCAGAGTATCTACTGCGCAGGAAAGTTAAATAAAGGTATTCGGGAAGCAGCAGTGACACTCGGACGTGCATATTCATTTGGGCACAAGTGTAGTTTCCCTTCTCGGAGGTACACAGCTTCATTCAGTAAGAGCTGTGGACATCTACCCACAAGGAATGACCGGTCAACGGTCCCCGCTGAATTACTAATGGTCGCGCAGCCGCGTCTAAATTCACCGGGACCGGGTGCCTCTTTCACGCAATCACACGCGCCACGGACCTAGTCAATCTTTCATTCGCTCGGCTACTTGTTAGCAACGCCCTCGCACTTGCTCTTTCCGAGGGATTTCATGAACCTTTATAACCTTAGACACCAACGACAAACGAAAGTGTGAAAATGTGAATCTTTAAATATATTTATTTGTCCTATTAATTTTTTGCTCATATAAGAGTGGATTTAGATATACTCATGGTGACAAAAACATTCAATTTAATGATTTCTGATGAAGTACATTTATGTATCTTTTAAATAAGATCCTGAACAAATAGAAGAATAGTGACATAATTTTCTTCATTTCTGAAGGGTCAGCTCACCTCAGTTTCCATTATTTAGAGATCGGACGAAAATTTAATCTTTCCACCTTCGTCTGCAATAAATGCCAGGCCGCGCGGCGCTCGTATCCATCGTAAAGCAAAAAAGAAAGCCTGAAATTTGGCGCCATCGCTCAGCGAGCGTCAAATTAGAGATGCTCGAGCCGTAATTAAATCTCCATAATGAAAGGAAAAAGGAGGCGGGTCCCCCGGAAAATCGCTTTTTCATTCGTCCCGATGGACCTTAAAAATTGGACGAGCCACGACGGCTAGAAAGGCTGTCGCGCGCGGGGATCGAGGATGACGAGCTGGGAAAAGCGCGACGTCGCCAGGTCGCCGAACGGCCGGTTAATTAACTCGTTAATCCGTCCCGATTGCTTTGCAATGTTCGCCCCGGGAAACTCGTCCGCGCGCCTCAAAAATGAGGAATTTCCGAACTTTCGGCGCGGTGTAAATGCTCGCCACCTCCTCCCTCTAGCGGTGTACCTTTGCTCCGTCTCTTTTCATCCGTGACTCTCGTTTTACTTGTTAGAGGGATGAGTAAAAAGTGGAGCGTCGGGAGCGAGCCTGAGGGACGGATTAAATCGCGAACGACTAATTTTCGCGGCGTTTGTGAATGGAGCCCAGGTGCTCCCTCAACTTCTGGGATTTGCCGGAGGTGAGAAGTTTATTCTTTATGTTCGGCCGACTTAAGTTTTACTTCTTCTACTGCGTAGTATCAAAACTAAGATTAATTATTTATCAATTTAACTTTAAAACTTTTCTCTACTAATTATTCTATAAGAATCTATATGTTGCTCAAACAAGCACGCACTTTCCTTCCATTAAGAGGTAAAGAAAAGCCGACTATTGTATCTTGTAATTCGAAAAAATATTTTATTACTCAGAGAGAAATGTTTCAAAACAATATTATATCTGTTTATATGTAATGCCAAAAATTTCTATGAACGAATACGAATTAGCAACTCACTTTTAGAAAGTATGACTACTTATACAAAAGACATTAATACAATTTTACTGGATTATTTATTTGTATTCAAGTAAACATGTAAACACTCATTAAGGCAAAAAACGATAGATTTTTATTGAAAAGAAAAATCTTCATTGCAAGATTTAGGTCAAACGAAAGAACAACAGTCAAAGAGAAAATACACGAGACCCTTTATCTGCTTGCTCTTAATCGCATCTTTTTTTCTCCACTCGCACATCCCGTTCCGCTTATTTATTTTCTCCATCCATCTTTCATAAATCAGACAAATATTTGCACCCTTAGCCGGTACATTTGTCCGGGGTCAAGAGAAATATCTCCGTCTTCATTTTTTATTAGCCGCGAGCCTCCGCACGCGGGGTAAACATCGGCACTTTCGTCGGGCGCGCGCAACGCGTGTCATTAGCCGAGGTTATAAAACATTTATCCGCTCGCGGTGGCCGGCGCGGAGAAACTTTCCCATGCCTTTTCGCGATCAAACGGAATGCGCGATCATAAATTTCCCATCGCGCCGGGGATCTCCCTCCGCTTTTATCTGGCGATATACCCGGCGTCACGGGAAATTCGTTTTCTCCCCCACGGCCTGCGAGTTAAGTCGTTGCGAGCCACTCACGACGGGCAAATTTTCGTGAAAACGATTAGGGCGCCGGGGTGGGAAGCAAAAAAAAAAACGTACTTTCGCCGTCGAAAAAAAAGGAAACGGAGCGAACTGCGTTGAGCGATTCTTATCGTTAGGCTAAGTGATGTACCTTGAGCAATGACTTGCGAAAAGGGGCTTTTTAAAAATTATTTTGTTGGAGCGAGTCAACAAGGAGTTATCGTTACAATCTCGATGAATGATCTATTAATACTTTATCGATAAAAAATTAACTGGAAAAATTAACTTATACTTTTTATTCGGGTATCGCGTACATTCAAGATCTATTCATTCATCAAAATTCGTCGCCGAAAATTACAATATTTTATATAAACCTTCCTCATAAATCTGATAAAAAAATAATTCAACTATATGGAATATAAACATGGAAAAAACGCGGATGATTCCACAGTTTCCCGAAAGCTTTCAGCGGCATTTATTTCAAGCAACTTCAATACAAATTTAAAAAGGGAACCCGGCGTTGAAAAACATTCTTAAAGGAATCCCCTTACCCGGCGAATTCAAAGGAAAACCTAATCCTCATGAAAAGCGCGCGAAACCACTCAAGATCGAAGCCTCTCCGGCGCTTCGACCCTTCGCCTCGAAACTTCCGCTCCACAGCCTTTAAAACCGCCGCGACCCGAAGCCAATATTCCGCCCGCCCGCCCAGGCGAAAGAAAAACTAAAACGAAAAGAGGCCGAGACAAAAGGGGGGAGGGGGGCTGCTCGCGGGGGCGGATTTTCATTCGCGGGCGAAATTAATCACGCGCCGCGTGCGTATGCGCGCCGATCGCGCAGAAAGGAAAGATTAACGACGCGTCCCCCTTTGACGGCGGATTATCGAGCGCCGCCGTCGCTTCTCGCTCCCCGCGCCCGCCCCCTTTTTTTATCCCCGTCGCCGATCTATCTTCCGGCCGCGTCTCGAGCCTAATTTCCGAGGGATGTAGGCCGACGCGTGCGAGATCGAATCGGCCGTGTGCGAAATTTGTTGGAGCTAGGCGTGAGTTTAATTGCCCGCCACTCTTTTTTTCTGCTCGGTGATGTGTAGCTGAGCAGAGGTAGAAGGCTGACGGACGTGGGAGAAAAAATTTGAATAATCGCTGTTTGTTTACTTTGGATGAAGTAAGTTGGAAACTGATGATGAGATAACATCGCGACGTTCGATGTCGAGAGGACCATTAATCAATTTAATTTAATTTGTTTTGCAGTGATTAAATTTAAGGGTGATTGAAAAAGATTTTTATATTTTAATCGTTAAATGGCTTCCTTAGGAAAGGTCTATTGAAGAAATTACAGATCGGGCAAAGATTTTTGCAGAAATTTGAAGAGTTTTTGCAAAATACTTAATTGACCTACTGCATTTTTGGCAGACAATTTTAGATGAATTTTTATAAAACAAGTACATATTCCTTTTTATAGTATGCTTCTACGTGCAGATTATGAATAAAGTACAAATTTATAGAAAATTATGTGTCTATACAAATGTGTATTCAATAAACGTAGATATTAATTCGACCGTTCGTATTACTGAGACTGTATTTTTCGACGAAATACACAATTTACTTTTTTTTTTGTAAAGTTCCAATTAGTTTAAACCGCTTAACGTTTCAATATAAAGCGTAATCGCAGTAATACCTGCATCCACAGCAATTCCAACTTTTACTCAATTTTTTTAAAAAAAAATTTTTAACGGAAATTAAATCTTTTACAAATATAAGTTTAATAATTTTATCAAACTATAAAAACGCTACAAGCTAAATCCTCTTACATCAATATTACGTTCAATTGAAAGAAGGATTAATAAAAGTACTTTTATGACAGATGCAAACAAAGGAAGGTAAACCACCTACAGTAGCAATCATCAGCGTCAAGCTCAGATTTTATATTTATTAATGGAGTGGTTCATTCTAAAGCTTATTGTCAAGAACAAGGATCCTTACAGTTGAAATTGCACTAACTTTTGTCTGCAGACTTCAAGTTTATGCAATACGAATATTTTATAATCCTGTAGTCGAAGTATTGTTATTGTCAGTATTATAGTTTTTTAATTAATAAAGTGTGAGATGTGATATACCAAATTTTTTATTTTTATTTTAAAAGTTACTTAACTATATAATATATAAATTTTTAGGATATTAATATTTGTACATTAATATTACAAGTATTCAAAAATCATTTGGGTTGCAAATAATGCGAAATGATCCTACTTTAGGGAATAATAAGACCAGCAAGATGCACCAAGTAAATGACTACTCTCAAAATAGTACTTAAAATTCATAAGTTTACAGCACACTTGCCTTAATAATCCCGCATAAAATTTTTATTTCAACGGCTCTCGTCGTAGCGAACGAAACAAAAAAAAAGGAGTGTTCATAGCCCACGACATTTATTTATCTTTTAACTGCTCTTATTTTTCTTCTCCTCCGCTCGCCGCTCCGTCTCCCACGATAAACAAGCAGTGCCTTATCGAGCGGCATCTGGGTCATTCCTTTAACGCCTGGCGCTTCGCGAGCTTTCAAGTTATGTGCGCTTAACAATCGGCTCCTCCGCGCTTTGAGGACGCATTAGCCCAGCAGTTAGGCTCTAAGGAACGGCCCTGCGCCGTATAACTTTATTGGCCCGGGGTGTATATCTTTTCGCGATAGGGCAGAGGGGGGGGGGGCGATCGTCTAACGAGGACCTTAAAGCGCTGTCCGGCAAAAATTTACGGCGAACTCGCGAGATTTAAGCTGGTAAGTAACTGCTGAGACTTACGCCTTTCGGAAGATTTTAACGAAGAATTACGGCACTCACCTGAAACAGAAAAAAAAGCCAAATGTTTACTCAGTGCTTGGGATTTATAGTTTTGTTCAAATAATATTTGCATGAGAAATTTCGCTTTGAGATTTCTACTATAATTCGCATGCGAACATTTTTTATTTTGTGTTGTTCGATAAACAATTTCACATTGTAGACTAGATATTCCTTTGTATAATGTTTGATCATTTCCCTTAATACATAATTGTTTACATAATATTATTAGCATTTTTGTGTTCATTCAATCATAAACGCAAATATTACGTTTATAATTGAACGAATTTTCAACGTTGTATGCAAATTAGCGGTGTGCGTATTGCGAAAATATCCTATTAAGCTTTCGCGGCGAAGCGTAAGTTTGTAAATCTGATCAATGGGTAAACGCGAAATTTTTTTCAAAGCACCGCGCAAACTGAAAGAGTATGTGCAAGTGGCGGGAGGGCCGCGGCCGTTATGCGCTAGGTGCTGGTTTTTTTTTATCCATTATTCGCGTGCTTTTGTTGCCGCGCGTTAAACCAAATTGTTGCGGCGCGCTTGCACGGCATCGAGTCATTTTCATCCGCTACATCCTACGCTCAAAGTATCCGAAAACAATGCCGAATTTTTAGTTGAATATTTTCCAGACATGCGACCGCTACCTAGAGAGCTGTTCACTTTTTTTTTCAGTGCAATGATTGATGTTCATGCAAATGAAATGCGGTACCGCTCAAAAATTTGACTGTTTTGTTTTCGTGTATAGCTTATGCAACAAAATCTTGTCGAAAATGTTACGCGGAATTTAAAACATTCTGGTAGATCTAATTCCATTTTTTATACTCTAGTTACATTTTTTTAAGATTTAGAAAGCTTTTATTTTATAGTTCTGATGATATAGTTTTTTACAATGTTTTATTCTATTAATAAAACATATGTAACTTTTTAAGAAATGCTGAATTAGCTTTAAAATTGTTACAATATTTTCTCAAAATGGTGTGTGTCAGTTAAATAAGGAAATTGAACCGAACAGTTGAAAACAAAATAAAAGGGTCATTGAGGTCAATGACAATTTATTGGGTCCAAGACTAGAGTACAGTTCTTTTTCAATATTCAGCAGTCAGGCGAATCGTATTAAACTTAAAGATCTGGTGCTACTTGATACTGAATAATTCAATTACTTCTTAAATCCCAGTAATCTTTGTAATGGAGATTAAATGTTAGCTAAAAGTCTACGTGGATCGGATCGCATGTGGTCCCGAGCGATTCGAGGAACTCGGTTACCAGTATTTAAATAATTCGTGGAAGATCGCTGGGAAGGCCAGTATAGCAGGAAATTTAGCGGGGCACGTAGATATTAATTAAGCAAGTTATAGAGTTGAATGGACTAATGAACACTTCGATGAACTAGTCGAACTGGCTGGAGTCTGGTTACTAATTCGAAATTCTAACTATGCAAAGAAACTTAGCGTGGCGATACCAACTGCAGTTTGAAGACTTACTTCAATACTCAATCAAAAACTGATGAAGTAGAATCAAGACGCGATCTTATGGCCATTATTCACGAGGCATTTCTCCTTATTAATCGGGCTACCTTCAATTATTCCTCAAGATTTTGAAGTGTGTCGATTACTCAAAAGATTAATATACGTATTTTAGTTTAATTTAGAATATAAAGTAAAATTCAATGGAATACTTTTTCTACAAAAAAATTAATTAACTACTAGCGTAAATTCCTCCCTCGCTAACGTTTTTTAACTACAGTTAAGCAGACAGTACAAAAGTGAAACGTTACACGCTAATTATTATTTTTATTTCATTAATAAAATAATAGTATACAGTATATCACTACATTCATTTTGTTTCTATTACTGGTATACTTTTCAATTCAAACGAAACGGCACTAGATTCGAAAATCTAATTCGCAAATCAAACAAACCGCATTCACCCTCGAAGCTTGGCGGAAGGCCCAAAGGTTCGTTCAACATCATTAAAAATTCGAAGTAAACCAGCAAGCCCCTAAGCACATTACCGCCCCAAAAATCGCGCACTCGGAGGCTCGCAATAAATTACAAACTCCCGGAATCCCGCGGAAATTACAAAGGCTCCATTGTTATCCGCGCGCTTATCCGCTAAAATGTTCCTTCCAACTCGTGGGAGTTGCGTGCGCTCCGTTCGTACAGCGCCTTTTACCATCCATTCCCGTCGCGACCTCAACTATGCGCGCCTCCGCGTCGAACAAAAGGCGCCGATTTTTCGGCGGCCACTGCAGTGTATAGGTCCGAGGGAGCGCGCTACGCGTCAATTAATCCCACCGGCCGGCCCACAAAGGCGCTCATCGCCTTTCCCGCGAACTATTCGCGGCTTTTCGAGGCGAGCTCGGCTTTGTAATCGCTGCGCGGAATGAAAATCTATGTGCCACTGTTTACGCCCCCACACCCCGCTTCTCATTAGTACAGATACCGCGCGCGAGTTGCATATCGCCATGATGCTCCTTCGCGCGTTCAGGCGGCTTTTCTCTTTGCAGACTCTTTTTTTGGCGTTTGTTTACACGCGGTTGCGCGGTTTATCGGTTAATAAAGGGGGTGATTGATGAAAGGTCGGTGTGCGGGCGACTTTGTTCCGCGGCCGTTGCTATTCATCTTCCTGCGCGCGGGGGCTTTTCAGCCACCGCGGGCATGACGGATTTTTTGCCCGACTGTGCGGTTTTTTTTATTCGCTGCGACAATCGACGGAGGTACAATGCGATCGGGAAGATACGCGAATTTATCGGGGTTCGAGGTGTTTTTTTTAAATTAGGTGTGCAATTTTGTTGCTGACCGCATATTTATGCACTTATGTCGAAGGTGAGATTTATAACCTTAGTTTTTTTTTTAAATAACTAGCAAAATTCGTCTGGCTTTGTACTTTAAATAAGAGATTATATTTAGAAATTCAACTTCAGTTTTATTATCACATTAAGATAAGCTTTTTATTAAGAAAACAATTCTCTTAATACATTCCCAACAATTTCTCGAAATTCATATAACTACTTTCTACGCCAAAGGGTATCCTTTTTAAAATTGTCTGGTAAAAAATTACGAAGTGAAGTCCAAAATAACCATTTTAATCTTAAAATGAGCGCAAAGTTTCAACTTCTTCTCTTGTTTTTTTGAAACATGTTTCAAAATGTTTAAAAAAAACTTCACTTTTTACTAGAACTGAAACTGTGCTTTAATCAAAACTTCCGTAAAACTTACACGTAGTACATCTATTTCCATAAATTTTACAGAAAATACAAGATTCTAAGCAACCCACTAAAAATGCGCCGGTAAAAAATTGAAAATAAAGCAGTACATCGTTTCATCCCGAAAAAGTAACGACACACGAACGATAAATCGTGACTACAAATGGCATCGTTCGGGCGCACATGCAATACCAAAGTACTCGGGCGCTTTTTCCCCCCAAAATCGGAAGTAAGTTCACAAAGCGAGTGATTTGCGGAAGCGGCGCGTTTATTGCTGTCGTCAATTTCGCCGCGGAAATATTAATATTCATCCGCCCGCGGCGTGCGTCAACAATGCCGCGGACTCCGGGCGATTGGGGGGCAGAAAACAATTATAGCGCCGGGGCGAGCTGAAAATTTCGGTCGAAGCCACCGGGCACTCGGAAAAAGCTCATTTTTCGCCGATAACGAGGGCGCGGGACGCCCGGCTAATACCGGGCTACGGCGGACCCTTCCGGGCTTTAATTAGGTGGATATCGAGAAAGAGAACGGGCCGAGGCAATCTTGGACAATCTAGCCTCCCGGTGAATTTTCGATCTCAACGCTCGATGGGTATTAGAACGCGAGCAGGGCGCCGTGTGCAGCTACTGCACGCGCGTGGTCGGGCCACTCGGCTCTTTCGAGCGGGAAATCGAGTTGCGCCGATCGCTGTACATCTCTTTTCATTCCATTCTCTTTCTTCTTTTTTTTGCGAAATGCGCGCGAGTGCGGGGGCGAACATGAGCCGGAAAATGAGATGGGAAAATCGAGGGCGGCGGCAGTGGAGAAGGAAAAATGCGCGCGCGAGCTTGGGTACAAAAGTTGTAATTTTGGATACTACCTCGCGAGGGGAGCCTGATCCGGTGGGTAACAGCACTTTACATGGGAAGCCTTTTCATTTTGGACTTTACCTGTTCAATATTTCACCGCACGTGATGTGGAAAAAGTACGACAGAAAACAATGTTCTGAAAAGGAACTTTACCTGTAAATTCGAAACTTTACACATTGTAAAGTATTTTAAAGTAGAGAAGTTTTCAGTAATAATTAGCATAATTACAAATTTTAATTTTCACAATGATGATGTGGATTTTTTTTTTGTTAATACAGAATTTAGCGAAATTTTTTTGTAAATTACTAAAATTGCAATATGTAAGATAATTCCTGAAATCTGTTCATAATGTCACTCAATCCAATAGGTCCAATATGTCACTCAATTCAAGAGGGACAATTTTCAAAATAAATTTTGAGGGGAATTCGATACAAATCCGCGAAGGGACAGTTTGTCTTCCGAGCAAAACGAAAAGATTTCCTTGCATCAATCATTCGCTTTTTTGTGTATCGTTTTTATTTTTTAACAGAGTGAGCGATACTAGACAAAATATTTCAAATACGCAAAGCATTTTGTTTTGTATATTAGTAAAAATGTTTTAGACACTCTCAATGCAAAAATTTCGCTTTGCACACTGATTCAGTGAAAATTTCACTAATTTCAGAACAGTTATTCACTTATCTCTATGAGTGAGTTTTCACTAATTTACAGTGATAATTAAGTATGCAAATCTTTTGAAATTAGTAAAATTTTCACAGAAAGAAATTTAGAGAATAAGTACATAGTTAAAAAAGCTATTTTTTAAAATTTATTTTATGCAATGAAAGCGATTTTACAACTTGACTTTATTCGCAAAATACAAACAAAGAAAAGCTGCAAGTTAATTAAAAAAAAGGGAAAACCAGCAAAGGGAAAAAATTTAAAGCGGGGGAGGCACAAAAGCCCCGTAAAAAAATTGACCCGTAAAGGGGTGCAAGGCGGAGAACGCGAAAGCCCCGAATAAAAAAGACGTATTAAAGGAGACATTGCGAAAGCGGGCGCACCGATCCGCGGAGAACAAAGAGCGCGCGAGTGCTGCGGTCGGTTTTTCGGACCCGCGGCGACACAAAAGTTCCCGCGGATTTTCGCGAAACGCGCGGCGGCGACCCCCGACGAGGACGAGCGCAAATTCGCCGGGGAAAAGTTCGCGCTACCACAGCCTCGGGGCTACCTTCTTAGGCTACCGCTTAATTGAATTACTTTTGTTTTTTGCACTCTACTCACCTTTTTTACAGTGTAGATACCTCGAGAAATTACGTGATTTTTTTGCGCAATTAAAATTTACCCCCTTTTCTCGGAGGGAAAAAATGCCTTGCTCGTTTGAAAATTGAAATGCTAATTTGAGCTTTTCTTGGGTGGATTTTTTTTTCAAGCTAGCGCAAAAGTCTTTTCAAACGCTTTTACAGGTTTTTAGTAAACATTGCGCGACATTTCTAGCAAAAAATCGATCACTTAATATAAAAATCACAATTTTTTATGAATAATTTCGCGTACATTCGAAATCGAAATTGAAATAATACACTAATCCTAAAAAATTTTCAGCCGCAACCGCAAGTTCGAGCATCCGCCCATTTCCGTTTATCATGCACTTCGCCGGCCCTGCACTATTATCGGACTTTACCATTTTTTGTATTTACGCGCAGAGCCCGAGCCTCGCATTACTTTCCGCATTTGCTTGCACTCCGCCTCGGTGAAACTTTTGTTTTCCCGCGGCGAGTTGAGCCGTTACGCGAAACTTTCCAACAGCCGCGGCCGAGTGGTAATAACGGAGCCGAAGGTGCGATGTTTTTTAAGGCCAAGCAGGCGTGGGTTGTACCTCCATAGAATCAATCCGTTATTAGCACGACAATAAAGGTTGTGCATCGTAAATTTTGCGAAGGATTGTTTTTTATCGGTTTGTCCAAACCGTGCACTCAATTGTGCAACATTCGTTAGCAGGATGTTTTTAATTAGCGCGAATTCCGCGTTGATGAGGGAAATTTTAATTTGCACCGCAATGAAAAGAAGTATCTTTCGATGTGTTTACCTTGAAAATTATGAAACTGAAAAATATTAATTACGTTTCTGTTATTTCAGTTAATTAATGCTACGAACAAGGTGCGACTTGCTTGTCAGCAACGAACTTATACATTTTATCATTTATTTTATATTATTTATTTTATGTTATTTATTTTATCATTATTCTTGTATGATATTTATACATCAATAAATTCTGATTTTTAAATTAATTCAAAAAACAAAATTGTATTTATAAAATTGCACAAAAAAAACAAACAAGAAAACATGAATTATATAAATCTTTTTTTATATTCATTTAATTTTCGTTCTTTTTATTATTTTATTTGTGTAAATATTTAAATAATTTCTTTTTACTTTATGATTAATTAACATGGAAGAACCCACTTTATTTGAAACAAACAAAATTAAAGAATTGCTTAATTTCGATTTTTTTATCGCTTTTTAATCAAGTACATTTTTTAGGACTCTTCAAACCTGCTCTTTTGGAAATTTAATAAATAAACAAAAAAATATTTTCATAAAAAATAAACATTATTCCGGTTCTCAGTAATCTAATGAACACTGCTAACAAGATCTCTACATTCGGAAAACAAAGCGTTGGAAACAACAGACATGCGCGAACTACTCGATACCGCATATCCATCCTCTTTAAACCAATCTAATAATCGTGAAGGGCCCGTTTCCAATCGTCGCCCATTCAGCGATAAAAAAAAGGCGAGCCTCGCGCTCGCGCGCCACAAAGGCCCTTCGCCGGTGAGGAGGCGGGACAAAAGAGAGAGCGAGAGAGAAAAAAAGGAGCGCCTCGCCCGCTGCAAGCTCGGGAAAGGAGCTTGCGAGCGCGCGCGGGGATACAAAGCCGGCGGGTTTTGGGGCCGCGCAATTTTCGCGGCGAAATTATGCCGCCGCTCGTTTTTTTTCCTCGCGAAGAAAGCGACTAACGACCGTCTCGCTTCGCACTCGATAAGCACTTTGGCTTTGAGCGGGCCGGGCTGCACCCTTGCAGGCTGATTTCCGCTCGGAGGGCAACTGCTCTGTCCCTCTCTCTCTTTCTCTTTCGTTCGCCTCGCGTTCGACACCTCATCGGTTTTTTCGGCTGCAGGCCTTTGCTGAGCCGTCGCTCTTTGCTTTCGTAATTCGGGGGATCGCTGCACTGTTGGGGGAATGGCGGAGGTGCTTGCGCTTGCAGAAGTGCTTTAGAGCAGAGGATGGAAGTGGTAGTTTTTTTATAAACTGCTGCTATTTTTGTGAGTTAATCGAACGTATGTATTGTAATTTAATAATTCTTTAAATTTTTTCTCTTGGTTTACAAAATTTAAAAAATTTAAACTATAAAATGCTTGTTAAGTTAAAAAATTATAAATGTAGTAACTATGGTGTATTTTTTTTAATCGAACTAGACCAAAATAGGCAAGTGTTTTATCGAACTCAAAAATAAAAATAATCACAAGGAATTTTCCAAACAGTAATCATGTAAAGAAGCTCGTCGCGGAGTAATCCGAGAGCCGATACCAGAAAGGCATCAAACATCGCTGCCCCTCGGTGTATATATGCATAAAAATTTCCACGTCACAAGCTCGCCAGTCCTCGGAAATTCAGAGAGGAAAGACGTAGGCGGAAAAGGGAGGAAAGTGGTGAAAAAGAAGGACCGCGTTTGTCGCGTGCGATGCGACCTCGCGCTCTCCTTTTACAGCCGTTTCATTTTGCATGGGTGTTCGGGGGGGGGGGGCGGAGCGCAAAACGCGCCGAGAGACTCGCTCGCGCTCCCAGCCCGGCCGTGCGCGCCGCGCGCCTTTATTGATAATCCTGAAAGTTTGACGCGGAAGCTGCCTCATCTATGCGTAATCACCGGGTAGTGCGCCCGGGGCGCAAACTTGCCGGGTGATTCGCAGCGTCGCGAGGGCGAAAAAGCTCCTGTCGCAGAGTCCTTGTTTAATCTGCGCTGCTTCGAGAGAAGCTGCAGCACGCGGATTATTCACGAACGACAGTTTTTAACGCTTAAGTACGTTTAATAAGTAAATGCGTTGAGAAAATTCAATTTTGCGGAGCAAATACACGCAGTTAAAATATGTTCAATAATAAAAAAAATTTTTATGTTTATAGTTGAACGAATATAAGGTTTATCGTTAAATTACTTAATTTTTATGTTTAAGGCGTAAAATGGAGTTTTACACCCCAAGTGATGATTATGATGATTGTGGCGTTTCATTTTCGGATCGTCGCACGTCCGCCAGTGCGTGAAATTACACTTGTGCCCTAACAGCGAGGTGTAAAAACGATTTTTACGCTCGTAGCAAGTCAGAAATAATAATTAGTCTCATCATAAGCAATAATAAAAGCAGAAGCTGACCCTATGATACAAAAATTTGGACAGAGTAGGTCAATCCCTTACTATAACATTACTTTATCATTTTCTTCTTACGAATTTAATCTTTTAATACACATCGATCGAACATTTTTTTATATTCTACATACTACTTATCATGTACCAGAAAGAGCAATATTTATTAACCGACCATTCCGCAATACAAAGAATACCAATTTCCCCTCAAGTATCGCGTGTTTGACTCTACCTCGATCCATCGAACGAGAGTACTAATTACAAAGAAAAAGTCGGAGCGGCACAATCCGCCACTTCGAGTAGGAAGTCAACGAGCGAGCAAGAAAGCTCAGCTTGAAAGAGAGAGAGAGAGCTATGAGATAGACGCGAAGAAAGGGGGACGCGCGCACCGGGGGATCTCCTTCCAAGCCTTTATAGAACTCGAGAATTCTCGGGGAAAGAGGCGAACCTCTTCATATCCCATTCGCGAGCGTGCGCTGGAATACGAGATAAGAAGCAGTGCGCGGAGAGGGGGGCGGCCTGCACCGAGGTGCAGAAAGCCGCGCCGCCCCCTCGGAAAATATCATACGGGGGAAAAGTAACGTATCTAGTCGGGAACGGCGCGTCCCACGGGATAAATGAGCGAGTGCCGAGGAGGGGGGAAGGAGAGGGCGCGCGCGAATCGAATACCAGATGGCCTCGGCGGTGTCGCAAGGCGACGCAGTCCTCCCAAAGTGGAAGCAATTTGCCGCAGCAACAGCGCAAGCAGTGTGTGTACCTCCGGTGCAGCCCTCCCCCTCTCTGTCTCTCTCTTTCTCACCCTTTCTCTTTTTCACTCTCGCGCACTCGAAGTCTCCGTGTTATGACGCACTGAATTTTGGCGGGGAGGAAGAGACCTTCTCTGTCTTTTTATATACACGCTGCTGCGGGGGTGCGAGCGCGAACGATAGGTGTTTTATTGCCGCGCTCGAACGGGATTGCGGATCCTCGCGGAGTTCGCGACGGAGAATGCGGAATACTTATGACGCCCGGACTGCTTTGTTATCGTGGTCGTTAAAATTTTTTTTATTCTTTCGAACGACGTCCGTAGAGGAGAGATTGTTATTGTGAGTGTTGAATTATTAACATTGAATCTTTTTCAGTGTCTGCGCCGATTTATTGTAGTGGAGATCATTAGGAAGCGTTAGTCAGGTCGGGAATTGAATTTTGAAGAGCATAAAATTGCTATAGTAAATCAGCGTAAAAGTTTCAAACGTTGTATTTAATTAGTATTTTAATATGTTTTTATTGCAATGCAATAGGAATTGATTAATCCCTTATCTGACAGACTGGGCCAAAAATTAACCCAGTATACTTTGCTTGTGAACAAGTCCTCTTTTTGGTTTGCTAATGGAACTTTTGGAGCCGAGTATGGATGGACAAGAGCGAGAGTACCACTTCCCATACGTACACATAAAATTCTAAATCATTACATCAAACTATATAACGACACTTACATACAATGAATTGAGAATTCACTCTAATTTTACAATATTCGCTAAAAAATCACCCAATCTGCGGAAAAATTTTAAAAGTAAATTGTCGGATATCGATTGAGGTTCAAAGTGTACTTTACATCCATTTTTAAAGACGTTCTTCTTCCTCGACTTCATCACACTTTTTCTGCTCTTACGAACCTCTACAAGTGTCAGCATTACTTTTCCTCACTCAGCAGCGCTTGCTCTCGCCTAGAACAAGAAAGGGAGTGTTTTGCACGCGCAAGGGGTTCGAGCGGAGCGCGGAAAAATTTATCCAGATTGAACGCACGGGCAGCCCTATTCGATTTCGTACCGTTTTTCTCTGTCATATATCGCCTTGTACACGACGCAATCGAGGCAAGATCAAGTTTATTTTTGATGGTCAACTAATTACACATCTCACCAACGAAAAGACAAACATACCTATAATTTAAAACACGGTAGAAGAAACTTTATTCCAAAAAAGGAATATTTTTCTTGAAATTAGTACTAGCATTTTACCACAAAACTTACTTCATCGCACTTAGATGCCGATTCCAATTGTTCGATCGCTTCTCAATGACCACCTCCAAACATGGAAAAGACATACGCTCAAACCACTGTTCAAACGGCGCGCAAAGGAGCACGTATTTCAATGAAACAGTACTTTTCACGCGACAACACTCCGCGCCGAATCCGCACGGGCACAATGGAGCCGAGAGGTCTGAATTGCCACGGCTAATAACGCGCAGCTACACCTGCTCAATTCCGCTGGAATTCAATGACGTCAGTGCGGGCCGGGCCGAGCAAAACGCAGCGCGAAAATAACAATGAGACGGCGCCGGGTGAGAGTTTCAATTTGCCGGCGAATAATGGCAATTAACCGTGGGGGTAGCGCGCAAAGAATAAACAAGCGCGCCGACGCCGATTGTTGCGCACAAAGGCCCCGGCACAATGGCGGAGGCCGAGCCTACGCGCGCCGCGTTGAATTAGCGCGCGCGGAAAAGCAAACCGGCTCCTCGGATAATCGAAACGGGTCCGCCGTCGCGGGAGCAGCTACGGGGCTCGCATAAACGGCCGAGGGCCAAGGTAAACGCGCAGGAACACATAGCGAGGCGGGGCCGGCCGCTCGGGTATAAGTGCCGCGGGTGTTTGTCTTACGTACGCGCGGTGTCGAGTGGCTAAATGGCAGCGGGCGAGGTGCTCCTGGCAATGGAGGCTTGAGATTCCGCGAATTAATTTAGGATTAATCGTACGGGTAGGGCGGTGGTAGGGAGTATCGGGTCGAAGGTCGTGAGGATGAGGTTGGACCTTTTTTTGGCCAGGAGGATGAGAGGGCAGTATTTACGGATCACTTCCGAGCGAGAAACTGCTTTTAAGATCGATGGTGTAACTAACGGGATTCTTCCGGGATATTCTAACGTGTAAGAAGTTAACGCTTTGCTAATCAACAAATAACGTGATGGGAAAAAGAATGAGAAAGATTAATAAAACAGAATTAATTCTATAAAATGTAAATTTGATACTGGTCTTTTCAACCGAGAAATTTATTTTTAAGATTTTTTTTATCGATTCAACAGATTGTATCCAGATTCTACCAGATTTTCATTAATTCTTCTAAGCAAATTTCTTATACTTATATTATAGTAATCAGTGCAATGTATGTAATAAAATCGCAATTTTTACTTCCGGCTTAATATTTTTCTTTCTCTTGGTTTAATAACAAATTGCCCTTTCACGAAAATTGAAACTCAAAGCAAAAATCGCACAAATTAATTCTACATCTCTTTCGATGACATTCAATTAAAACCTCTAGCTTCCTAGCTCCAACCTTCACTCTCCAACTAGTTATAAAAAGGAAAAATCTCGAGTAACCCTAAAACATCCTCCGGATCCAGTTGCGAAATTAACAAACGTAAATATTCAATCCGCAGAAGAAAAAAACCGCTCGCTTTTCACCACATGCAAAAGAGCCTCGGCAGGCAACTCGGGGCGAATCTCGGCGAGCAGGCACTTAAAGGAGGGAACCCGGTGTACGGGGCGTCGTCGGCGCCTGACAATTGATTCGACATGACAATTTCACGATCTACTTCCGAAATCCCATCAGCGTATGCGCCGCGCGGTCCCCGGGCTCCGGGCGTCGGGGCTCGAGATTATGCAAGGTTTCAATTACCGTTAGTGCCTGCGTCAGCTCCTCGACGACGACGATTCTTCATAACCGCGCCGACGATGCGCCCCGAGCAGTCCCGCCCGCGACTCCTCGCTGGTTTTTACGCCGTAGGATGGATCGCGCTGTATCGGCGGGTAAAAAATTAACCGACGAGCTTTATCGGAGTTCTGGGGGAGGGGATGATGGAACGACGTAATCTTGAGAGCGGTTCATTTAATTAGTAAGGCGTAGTTGATTATTGGTTCGTTACTTTCAAAGTGATGTTTTTAATCAGTAAATTTTGAAAGAAGCTATAAAAAAGTGTTGCAATTTTTCCAACAATAATAGCCTATGAGGACTTTTTAGGAATAGTTGAATTAAAATAAAAAGTTTTTTTCTTATAAACATTTTTAATAACTATAACAAATCGTATGCAAAAAAATTTGTCAATAAAAATTCTCATAACCCAAAGAATGATTATTTGCCTCGGGTAAACAGAGGCGCAACTCGTCTGTTAGCCCAAACCAAACTTTCTTCCAGTGGCGAAAGCGGAGCAGCGGAAAAATCTCCGTCTGCTTGCACTTCGAGGGAAAACTTGACCGAAAATCGCGGGTCCAACAAAAGGAGAGCTAACGCCGAGGGAAGCCGCGGAAAAGTGTAATTTTAAACAATTAACCTCGTCCGCGACATTTCTTTTCAATTAAAAAAGTTAAATCGAGTCGGTCGCGAGGTAGGGAAGAAAAATACGGTAAAGGAAAGGGAGTTACTCGCTCGGGATGAAAAGGAGTCGCGCCGACGTTTTCTTTTGCCATCACGGCCCGGCCCCGGGGGCGACGCTTAGACAAATTTGAAATTAGAATTCCGAAGAGCTGGATTTCCCCGGCGCCCTTGGCAAATACGCGTCGCGGCGAGGGATGGGACTAAAATTGCTTCCTCATAGGGGAAGCTTCATCACGATGATGGGGAGTTAAATTAAATTATACAATTTTGTGAAAGTATTTTTTTGCAATTTTGATACGAATTGAATGTAACAAGTAGTTATTCAACAATGAATGATAATAACAAATTGAATCTGGGGAAGCTATCTTGTTAATAAATTGCCAACGGTCTTTTAAATTGGTTTCGTTTCGGAAAAGAATTAGCGGAATATTTCAAAATGTAACCTTGAGGGAGATTGAATAAAAGAACAATGTAGAATGATGAGGGGAGTCAGCTGTTTTTAGAGCTTTGAAATTATTGATGAGAAAGTGGGAGGGAGACTTGTTTTTTTCTTAAATATTAATGATTCGGAATATAAGTTGAAAGCAATCAATAGCTCGAAGACAAATGAACATTACGTATTTATGTATATCATCATTGAAAGCGGGGTATTGATTAACGGAGATTAATTTTAATTTTATATTAAAGATTTGAATAGGAACAAAACAATTTAACATTAATACACAATAAAGAGTAATTGACTGTGAAAATTTTTGTAAGTCATTCTAAATAAAAATTGAAATTAGCTATTTTTTAGTTGCAATAATGATTAGGCATAATATAATGCTGGAATTTATCGACCAATCAATAACATTGAATCACTGGAATCAATAAATTCTCAGCATTAATTAGTGCGACCGCAAGATGTAGAAGGTTAAGACCCTATGTACAGTAATTTAACTAAAAACAAATTCTGATCCTCAAAAATTATTATAGCAATTTCAATGTCATGGAATATCGGATAAATAAATTTGTTAAAAAATTTACATAAATTTTTCGAGCAGTAAAAGTAAGTTTAATTAATCAACGCTTCCTTTGCCCTCAATGAATTTTCAATGAAGCTGCAGCTCTCGCGAGACAGCCTTACCAGGCAACCTTCGATACTTTAAAGAAACAAGCCCGAACGGCAAAATGCAATTCCGGTAAAACCGAGCGCTAACCCATCTCCGCTAAAAGTTGCAAAGCCCCGCGGAACAAACCGAAATTCCGTTAGCCGCGCGCCGGCCGGAACTCCGGCATAACTAATAAAGTTAGAGGCATTAACTCCGGCCGCGACATAAAAAAGAAAGAGAACGAGATAGATGTATAGTTATGTATGTAGATAGATACACAAAGAGAGAGAGAGAGAAGGGAGTTCGCACCACCACTGGAGAAAAAAAGAGATCGGCGAAGTTTGGCAGCCCATGTCCTTCGGGAATTTCGCAGCCGACGTGAGATCGACAGGCAGTCGATAATCACAGGCAGATTGCCGGAGGAACGAAAGTACGGAGGCGCTAGGTCGCGGCACTATATATACCCGGGGAGCAAAAGTCGAGAGCGCACTCTCGGCGCGAAGGAGTGACGTCGGACCGAGTTAGCCCAGACAGCCGCTGTATAATATTGGGCATTTCCCGTCAAGTAGAATTTCCTAATTTTGAATTGATTTTTCGACATTTTTGCTTCACTTTTCTGCTTTATTCTATTGCTTTAAAAGTTGTGTTTTATTTAACAAAGTGGGCAAATGGTACTTTATTATTTTCTGAAAAACATGGTCGCTTTAACAAGATCATTATTTTTATGTAATAAAATGTTATTTAAAATTTAATGAAACGTCAGAAGACGAAATAAAATGCGCAATTTGAAAAGTAATGAAATTCTATATTTAAGTCTCTCGAGCCGTCAGAGTTGATAGTCCCTGCTGACAATAAGGAGCAAGTTTCTTTCTTTAAAGGATACTTATTAAATTTTATTTTATAACGTCAAATAATTTTCATACTTTTCAACTTTATACCTTATCAGAATTTCTTTTGAAGTAAAAAAATTAATAATGAGAAACGGAGAGCAAGTTTCAAAAAATTAAAAACAGTATTTATAAAGTTTGGTACACGGTGATAAAGTTTTTTTTAATCACTTAATGACTGCAGTCTACATAGCTATATTACAAACAAAATTTTATTTAATAAATTAATCATTTATTTTGTAAATATCAGTAAATATTTTAATCATTTTTTCATTTTAAATATGTACTGTTACAGTAAAAGAAAAAGAGCGAATTGAAAAATGTTTTTGTGAATTTGTTCTCCTGTAAGTAGTAATGGTCCCGGTTTAGTCCGGCAAATTCTTTCGTGCAGTTACGTCATATACTCATAGGGTTTTAGTTTATAATACATGGATAAAAACATACTTTTAACAAATTTCTTTTAAAACGAACCGTCTAATCGTGATGAAAATTGCAGTACTTACAGAAAATTCTCACAGTGCACTTACACACATCTAAGAATCCTAAAATATCGAAAAGCCTTTGCAACTTAGAGAACAAATATAACACTAAACAATTACTTTATTCAATTATTAAAAAAACGAGTCTTCTTGATCTATACGTTCCAAAATTATTCAATTATCATCGCGTCTACTGCACTGCAACAAAAGCTAATCAACCGAGTTCCCGGTCGCAGTGCCAGTTCGATCGGCCGATCAATTCGCACGTGAGCCGCGCGCCGGCAGTCGCGTCCTCGCGGGCCGCGCGCATCGCGACGAGTTACTTAACGCTCGCAGGGGGGGCGAGATAATGAAGGCTCCTCCTGGGACGCGCTCTACGGGAGGAACGCGCGTGCGCCCGCCAGCCGATGCAAATTGGCTCGGCTCGGCCGCGGGAATGCGTGTCGGGGGTCCGCTTACCAGTCACGCTTTCGGGGGGACGGGAATTGAGTGCCTTTGCTTCAAACTTGATTTCGCTTTTCGGTGCGCTTTATTTCGGAATACTTCATAGCTTTGCCAGGGTTTTTATTGAAACCCCTTACGAAGGGTACTTATTGAGTTGTTATGGATTAGCATTTTGTTTGGAATAAAGAGCGTTTTGCCCAGACTTTTCTTACTGAACTTACTGAGAGTTCGTAGAAATTACATTTTTTCTGCAATAAGAGTAATTTCTATGGTAAATATTATGCAAAAAAAGGTAATCGTGAGACGAAAAGAGTAAAAATTGTGACGCTTTTCATACTAAATTTTTAATATACGCCAACCGTCCAAGTTTCTTATTAAAAATTACCATGATTTTCATGCAAATATTTGCAACTATCGCAAATTTCCCTGCACGATTACATTTTTTCTTGAAAAAATCTACGTGAAACTTATTCGAGAAAATGTTTTAAGTATAAAATTTTTACGAAGATTTTCACATGGATTTTGCAAGAGAATTCGGTCAGTGCACGATATGGATGTATTGCTAATGGAAAATTAAATCAGAATTCCGGAATGGAATTGCATAATTTACAGAGGGAGTAAAATCAAAATTAGAAATTAAAATAATTTTTCATTTATATGACAAGTCGTGCAACTGACGGTGCGATAATAATTGAGTAGATGTCATCATTCAAATTTGGGAAGCTCGAAAATTTGATTATGGGACAATGTCTACGGTGATTCGTGCAATTTTTTAACATAGATAGAATTTCCAAAATCATTTAAAAATGTTCGAATAAAGTTACTTTTCTACCCATTTTAAAAAAAAGCTACTATTTCTTATTTAGAAATTTGCGAAATGCGGGTTTTTCATTTAGCTAAAACCCTTTAAATATACTTAAATATAATAAATTATAATTACATTAAAGTTTCTGTAAAATATTAATATTTATTGTCAATTGTTTACCTTTTAACTGCTACTGAAGGATAGACTCATTTACAAGCAATTCTATCTGGACCACCTCGAATCTGAAACCAATAAAAGAAAATAACAATTAATATCACTATCTGCAAATAAGTATTTTATGTAATTATAAAATAAAAAATATGCTTTAAAATCAGCCTAATTTCATATTGACGTGCAGCTAACTACTTTAGCCTCACAAGCCTAAGCGGGGTAGAATTTAAAAAAAAATTGAGCATGATACTTTAGATTATTGGAACGGATAACGCAAAGCTATCGCATGTGTGTATATTTTTTGCAAAGCGTCTGGTAGCTACATTTTTTCCTAGAAGATTACAAAGGACTTTTAGAATCCACAGCACTCCGCTCTACAATGCGATACCCTCAACAAAAGCGTATCTATCAAAACATTTTTTCGCACGACCGATTTCTTCTACCTCACCCGTGCGATCGCAGTCTACAAAAAAAGCCGTAACATTTTCACCCATATCGCTCAAAGAACCTATATACTCTTCTTTGACAAAAAAACAGGAAATATTTTTCTGCTTAAAGCGGAAAGAAGTCATGAATATTCTAAGATCTCAGTAATAGTAAAATATTAGTATATAACTTCTAATTTATTTAAGTATTTTTTTAACTTTGAAAAACAATGTTATAAAAAACATTATATTATCTAAACGTCAATTATAGTAATAAAAATGATTTATTAACAGTCCACATAATTATTTAAATTTAAACGAAGATAGGACCTCCTGTCTTTTGTCCATCGTACCATCAGATGTCCTGTTGAATCCCTCGAAAAAGTAGAACAAACCGATCGTCGAAAATACATCAATCCCAAACGCCGCGATATAACGTATCGAGATCCGCGCACTTGGTTCCTTCGCGGCTTGGCCGCAGAGCGAGCGAAATTGCCCGAAATGAAAAGTAAGCGTCCGGCCGCGTACCAGTTTGACCGGGTGCCGAGGGGGTTAATTGAAGGGGACGGAAACGAGTTTTCGACAGGGGATTGCGAGTACAGCACGAGGCCCGGCTACTGTTTGGTCTCTCTCGCCGCGACGGCCGGCAGTTATTAAAAGGGGATTTTCCCCGGGTGAAATAAAGCGGCCCGTCGCGCGACCTCGGGAAACGGCGATCGCTCCGCCGGGAGATGGGATTTTTTTCTTCTCTTTCGCTTTTTTTGTTCGCAGCCGTTCGGAGGGCTCGACGCGCGTAGGCGCCTTTTAAAGTTCCACCCCGCGCGCTGGATAAAGTTTCCCGTCGGAGCTTTTCTGTATCCGAGCCACTCCCCCCAGCCACCCCGTTTTCGACGATTTCACGCGCGATCAGTCGGGAATAATGGAACACCCGAGCCGCTCGGCGCTTAATTTCGGAGCCGGGGGTGACGTTCGTTTATTGCCGTTTCCGAATTGCGGCTTTACCCATCCCGCGTGCTTTTACGATCATTCGAATTTAAGAGCGATATGTAACGATTTCGCTGGTTTTTAAATTAACAGTGAACACTGCGGGATATTAAATATTAGATAAAATATTACGGTAATGTTTTGTTTTTTTTTAAGGTAAATTTGATTGATAAAAAATTTCGTATATTTGCCGTTATAAGAAACAAATGCAAAAATAGTAGATTAACTTACTATACCTCAAAGTAATTCATTAATTTTTATCTGTTATATAGAAACGTAACAAATAATTGAATAAATAAAGTACAGAGAGATTAGTGCTTAAATAATGTACAAGACAATATAAATTAATCAAGCGAGAGTAAAGCACTTGCTTTGTAAATTGAGAATATGATGTGCATTGTGCACGCTATGTAAAAAGTGCATTTTATACAAAGAATAAACATAAGTCAGATTTTATACACACGGCAAATCTAAATTTCTATGAAAATTAATTTAATTATAAAAGTTTATTAAACATGTCTTGCATTGTATATTAAATATAACTTTCTAATTATGAAAAATCCATTGATTGATCATCCCTTTTTAGATATAACATGGAAAATGATTATGAGAAACAAATAAAAAATCAGTATTTTAGGTATGTATGCTGCATCAAATTGTAGTTGCATGCTGGAGTTGCATATTAAGGATGGAAGTTAATTATGTAGCGATAATGACGTGCATAATGACTTTGTATGTTAATAGCCAAAGTCATTGTTCAGTTTACTAGAGCGGGACACAGAGGACGATCGTTCGTCCTGTCGAAGCAATTTCGCTCACCGTGTCATTTAGGGCTTGAGTTGTTTAGACTTCGATTTACCATGCGAGCCAGTAATTAATTATGAATAGTAATAATAGAATAGGTACAGCTTTTAACTACGTGCTTTAATTTACTACTACGATTCCCACAGCCTGCTGTATATTTCAATTAAGCGTTTAATGATTATAATGACATCGTTCATAATTCATAGGCAGTTTGTTAATGACGAAGAACTGGAAAATAATTGTCTGTAATAGTTAATCTTATTCAAAAGTTTTTCTAATATATTCTCTATAATATTAAAAAATGCATTGAAAAAGATAACATATAAAATTTACTATAAATTCTTGGAGTAGGAGGATCCAATTGAGAGACATTACCATAAATTTGGAAAAATTATAATTTTATCCCAATTTTTCTCAGATTCTCAGTAGGTATGTCTATCTCAAATAATGTACAGTTTCTATTTACTTTTCTCAGTGTATAACAAAAAAAATTGAAATGCAAATGAAATCGCAAATTTATAACCTTTTAAAATTGTTGAAACATTAAAAAAAAAAACATTTTAGTGCCACGTTTATTACACATGAAAAAAGCTGCACCTCCGCGAGCAAAAAATTACAAAGAACCTTTTTCGCGTCACGATCGCGGTCAGTAATATTTTCTAATCATACACATCGTAAAAACTAGTGTAGTGCAGTGTACAGTGAAAACAAAGTACGTAGAAAAACGGTGATACTCATGCAACATTTTACCCGGCGCCGTTGCGGCCTTTATTACGGCCGCTCTGCGCTCTAAAAGCACGAAAAATTCAAAGCAGCCGCTGCCCATCAAATTACATCGCGATAAATCCCAAGTAATCCGACTCTCAAAAGCTCGTTGTTCCACGCCCTCCATTAAGCAAAAAAAAAGTACTCATTAAAAATAATTTCACCCGAACTAATTGTCTTCTGAATTCTAATAATCGATATCAGCTCCCGCTAACTTACGACGTACCTGCGAGAGGGTCATGCACGTCAGGCCGCGTTTGCGTTACATTATTCAATCGGGCCGGGATTCGCGCACGTAAGCGGCCGGAGCTTGCGAAACGCCACTCGTTCGACTTGGGCGCGTAAACAGTCGGCGATCAGCTGCACGGCCTGGGCCCTCCCGCACGCTACGGCTACTGCGGCAAAGTAAAGGCGCACTTGGGCGATATTATCGTCCTGGCGCAGAGAGAGGGATGTAGAGATAGGAGGGGCGTATATATTGGAATTCGCCGGCGAGCGCTCGATTTGCGCCGCGTGCACGAGAGCGAGCGTCCCTGGGAATAACGCCGATCGTTATGACGTGTCTACTGGCCGGACGCGCGCAGAATGCCTGATCGTGGTCTGGTTAGGTCTTGGCTTTCTTGTTAGAGCTACGGCCCTTTCGTGGCGGATGCAAGGGGGTTAGCAATGATGAGCTTGCCACTGGGAATTCATCGTGTTAATTTCAATTTAGAGTCACTTTATATTCGTTACCGTTGGGCCAGTACGAAATTTTTCATTCAAAATATCGTCACTAAAGACGGGAAACTAAACAAATTATCATGTTCTTTAACTGAATAAACGTGAATGTGGATGTAGTCCAATGTTTTTAAAAGTCAACTATATTGTAAATACAGGGACCATATTTATTTAACATATAGATGTTAAATAGATGCACCTGTCCTGTAATACTGTTTTTTGTAAAAAAAAGTAAATTGATTTCAAGAATTAAAAAATAGAATAAAATCTTGTCTTTATGGAGAGAACATATGACTGAAAGATTACAATATTATTGATTAAATTTGATATCAAATGCTTAACTATAAAATTAGTTTAAAATATGCTCCTTTAATTGACAATTAGTAAAACTCATTTCAATCATTTTTAGTGCACTGAAAAGTTTTTTACTAATTTACTTTGAGGTAGCATTCGTTATAAACAATTTCTTTTTTAATAATTTTACTAACAAATATGATCATTACAACGTATAAACATTTTCTACATTTTGGGATCAGCAAACACCGATTAACTAGCGATCAATCGCTGTATGCCGTCTGACTAAACTCCGTCTATACTACTGATTCTAAAATACTACTCCCTAATCACTCTCAAAATAAAAAATACAAAAATATCCCAAGTGCACCCACCGCACAATACTGAAAAACAAAAAGTCTACATTCGGTTGCCGGCCCTTAACCCAATTCGCAACGCCGAAAATCCGGCCCACCCGTCATCGTGGCCAAATCCTCAATGATCCGCAAATCACGACGGCTAGTCCCACGCATCCGTCTCGCGCCGTGCCGTCCCCGGCCGTAATTACCGAGCCGCGGATCCTCCTGCCGTAATTAATAACGGGAGGGCCTCCCGCGCGCGGGATAATGAATTGTACATAGGCGGTGCGTACAGTCGAGTCCCCCCTCGAGTCTCCGCAAGCCGACGCTGCTTCTTGACGCGGCCCGATCGATGCGACCCCCGCCCCCTTCCTCCGGGGGATGTGCACGCGCCTCCGTGGATGCGCGCCAATTAATTGGCAATCAGTCGATACGAGGGTGGAGAGAGCGCACGGGCAACAATGCGCAGGGGGCTGCGACTGGCCCGTTTCTTCTCGCTCCTCGAGGAACGAGAGCGGCCGATTGATTGATCTCCGACGCCCGGACTCTCAAGTGGGTCGCGCGCGCGCGCGCGCCGGAACAATTGGGCGTTGACACTATTTTCGGACGAGCGGTTATTTTGCGGAATGTGGGCTGCACCGATCGATCGCGGAACTAGGCGTTATGCATTGAATTAAATCGCCGGCATCGCGAATTAAGTGGCTGTTTGCCTCGCGAATTCGCGGAGATTCGCACTTGGCGAGAGAGGCTGTGGGATTGAGAGCGAATTTTACATCCGCTCGTCGTCGTAAGTTTTTTTTAAGATCGCAATTTACATTTTAAAAAGCGCCCGATGAAATATGCAAAGGTGTACCGGAAAAATTAGGACGCCTTTACGGAGACAGTTTCGAAGTTTTTTTTTTACTTTCTACGTCAAAGAGCGATGTAGAAACTTTTTACTAAATTTTATTCTATTTTTTTTTATTAATTTTTGAGTTACCTTTGAGCGAATTAGATAAAAATTTGTTTATAGAACGGTAAATTATGTGAATGCTACACCTAATAGTTTTGAAAAGTGACTAAACTCTTGGCGGCTAATACAGAGATTTTGCATCGTAAAATATGAGATATTTTATTACGCTACAGGGTAGATGTAACGAAAAGTTCGATGACTTGTTAATAGGTTCCAGAGGTAATCCTAATAGAATTTACGACCTTTTAAAGTTTCTCCGATCTAATCTAACTCGGACCATAAGATCCAAGACTTTGCGTGTCGGTTCTGACGGTACTTACCGAAAATTTCAAAAAAGCTCACCTTTGAAAATTACAACTTTATAATAGCCTTCATGGTTTGTTGGCTATTATTTCCTACTTTTTCAGTACTTTAATTAGACATTTACGGTTACTAAATTTTAGTGTGATTAGAAAACGTGAGCCTCGAATCTACTAGATATTTATCTAATATTTGACGATTAAGCTAAACATAGACATGTTTAGCAACATTTTTCTATACTTATAAACAGGAGGAAAGAATGGAATTTTGACTTCTTCTTTATAGTGTATCATATAAAACACTATCTTTATGAGAATACATTTAATGCTATTCTGATTCAGCGAAAAATGTAAGAAAGAGTAGTAGCTCTTTTGTACATATTCGAGTATCTGAAGGCATAGACAAACTTTGAGTCAACATAAAAGGGGGATGCGTGGATGGTTTCAGGTTTTCTACGTTGCCCTAAAATGGGAAGGGTAAAGCGCCTCGGTTTTTCCATTTAGGAAAACTAGATAATGGAAAAATAAGTGCATCTTGAGAAAATTAATACATAGCATCAAATATCAATTATCACACTATCTTTATGGTATTGAAATGCTTATGTAATATGCATTTTTAAGATTTCCTATTTTTATATAAAGAAAACAGTAAGTCTGATTTATTATAAATGAAATAAGAGCTGGTAAAATTTAATATAACGTAGGTAAATTTAATATTCTAGTTCGCCAATTCGAAAGACATCTTTCACGTTACTAAACTAATTAAAAACGCCTGCAAAAAATGTTCAGTTGCATTACGTCTGAATTTAATATGTCCAAAAAATTTGCACGCACTGTTACTTTCGTTAAATTAAAAAAACTAAATTATTAAGATCATCCTTTACGAACAATACCAAATTCTACCTCAAAAATGAGCAATTGATGCACATGTAGATAGACGCCGGTAACGTGACAATATCATATTATTTTAAAATTAAACAACCGCCGAGTGCGGTCGTCGTTTAAACAATCACCTCTAATTTACAATGTTTACTTTCACGCAAACGCAACCGATCGCCTCCCCGCATCCGTGGTCATCTCAAACGGACTACGGTCGTCGCAAACACGACCCAACGACGACTGCACGAGGCGAACTCGAAAACGCATCGAACGTATCGACTAGACCCACACCGGTTTCCGTGCACGCAGATATAATTTAGAGTGCAAGGCACACTTTTGAAAAGCCTAGGTACTTCGCGGTCGCATTTCACATCAAAAGCAAATAAAGTAGCTGGAAAATTGCGGCCTATTGCACGGCAAATAAACAAATCGCGTGCTGTTTACGATTTGTAAACGAGATATTTGCGCGGTGCATTCGCCCTCTCAAAAGCGTTTCCAGGTCGCTCGTAATAAAATGTAAATTGACCGGGGTTTCGCCAATGATATTTTGTTGATACTGCCGGCGTAATTTCCATTAAGGGTGCTCGAATTAAGGACTCTCGGGCGAAATATCGATTTTTTTTTAAATTTCACCGCTCAAAGCGTCTAGTCACTCGATCGCCGCAGCCGCCACCCGAAACACTCGAGCAGTTCAAGCGGAAAGTCTCAATTTAAAAAAAAATACCGCGAAAATATTTTCGATAAAACTGGGCAAATAATTCGTCTCCGTAAACACTAATACAAATTAAAATAATTTTGAAGGCTTTATTTTATCTTTTATCAAACTCTGCACTCTTAAACTCAAGCGCAGTCGATCTCTTTGAAACAATTACTGTACAGTCCGCTAATCAAAGTAAGTCGATTCTACGATTGAAAACCAGAATTTTTCCTCGGAAGTTTCTATTATCGGAAAGCGAGGGGAGGGAGTCAGTTAACCGCGAAAAAGGCATCCCTGGAGCCGGTAAGGATGAAACTTCCGGCCGGCGGTGGGCAGCGGGCAACTTGCGCGACTACGCGACCATCGACGATTATTGAGTTAGAGTCGCTCGCACGCGAACTGCGCTAATCGAGTGGATGCGCGCGCGACCGCATTGTCCCGCCTTTGATCGAAACGGGAAACTCGCGGGCTCGTTAAAGCGATTTGCTCCCCAACCCCCCGGCGTTCGGCTGTTTTTTTAGATGGCCACCGCTTTGTTTGCGATGTTCGCTAAAGTATTTAACTTAATTTCAACGCCAAATTGCACGATCTGACGTAGTTATAAACTTATTTGAAACTCATGCGCGTATTTGGATACAAATGGATACCTATTTTTTAATTACAGGCAGAGAGAATTTTAAAATTAATATCCTGGCAAAGTGAGGCCATTTTTTAAATGCTTATTCGGGAAACTACTTCCTTGCTTACGACAATGGTAGATTTTTTTAAACGATCACTTTGAAAAAATATGTTTAATATTTAGAGAACACAAAATTATTTTTTATTGTAGTTTTTCAAAATGTACTTTGCACATAAAAATTATCTTTAAGCTAAGTGCATTCTATTCCATTCTCTAGAACAAAGGTGATGTTATTTTTTAATTCCACTCTTTATTAATTCCATTTTCCTTGAAAATTTACGAGGCTCTGGAAAAATGGGAGTAAATTTTAAAACGTAACTTTCTTTGTGTATTTTTCTCCTCTGCATATTGCAAACGGGTTTTGGCAGGGTCCATTATTCTTTTCAATGATCAAACACTTGCAATTTTGTGTCGATTATAATACTGTGCGATTAAATTAAGAAAGTGGTAAAATTTTTATTTTTCCTTTTTACAGCTCAAGCTGTTAAAGAATCCAATAATATTTTATAACCTCTAAAATGAAATTCCACGAAGATATTAAATTACTGAAAAAAGAAGACAATTTAATATGGTTTACAACTTATTAGTCACTACTTTGTTACAATAATATAGTTTTTTATTTCTACAGTTATTATAATTTACTATCAAAAGACAATTTTTTAATATTATATTAAAGTATCACTTTTTTTACGTGACTTTATCGTGTCCTACATTTTTAAAGGGTATATTGCTCGTATAAAAAAAATAAATAAAATAAAAAATGTAATACAATAAAAAACACTTTCTAATCTCTTACAATAAATGTACAAATTCTGCTATGACATTTTACTTTTACTATTCTCTGTTACTACAATATAAGTGATGGCTAACCCCTAAGGGTAAATAAAATCAATAACAAATTATAAAATCGAGCTATACCTAATACGCTGTTTTTCCACTTTATTAAATCCATCTCAGAACACCATTCGTATCCCAAATAAATTAAACGAGCGCAAAAAATCCCTCCTGATCGAACCTGTCACAACCGCGGACAAACCCACTCGTCCGCGCATTACGTTACAGCGGTAAAAGTAAAAACGGCTCGTTCATCTCCCGAAACCCCATCTGCCTTCCAGTCATCGGGAGAAACCGGATATACCTCCGTCCCTCTTCCCTTTCTCTCCGCCAAATCCTTCGACTTTTTTTTTTATCCGCCGTCATTCGATTTTCACCCACTTACGTCCCTCCCCCCGCCTCGTCATCGACTGCAAGCCGCCCCTAAACGAGCGCCTCGAAAGCGATCAGCGTCGAACTTTTCACCGCTCGCGCGGGGAAGATGATCGCAGCGGCTCACGTAGCAGTTCGGTCGAGGAGGGGAAGAAGTTCGGCGCATCTCCTTTTTTTCTCCCGCCCTCGAAAGTTTCGCCGGCATGAAATAAACTCGATTTCAGGTAAGTGGGCGCGGGGCACAACTTTTTTTCGGCAGCTGTTCTCGAAGAGGGCTAAGACGGCGACTTTTTTTTATGTCCAGCGAAAGTTTGTTTGACTTGTTAGGAGCATTAGATTTGCCGCAAGTGCCTTAAAATACGCTTATACTTCTTTGCGTTATCCGATTGCGAGGGAAGTGATTTTGTATCTTGTCGGGATTTTTTGCTTTTAGGCTGAGCAACTTTACGTAGCATCAATAAGTTTTAGGGATAATACTAATTCTTCCTACACGTATTTTTTGTATGATCAAAATGAGCGTACGAATTAGAGTTAGCAAGTAAAAACATAACTTGTAATACAATATTAAACGTTACCTTCTTTTATAAATAAATTTGGCGACAATTTGAAATATATTTTTCAATAATTGATCTGCATTATATTTGTATAATTCAACTCAGACATTCAACCTCAATTCAAGTTAATTTTAAATTTAGTTATTCAATCACAGTCAAAGATATTTCATAAATTTAGTCAAAACAAATTATAAATTGTGCAACATGAACCATATACGTTTACTTTTATTTTAAATTAAAGTTACAAGTGCTGAAAACTACTTTGTAATAGACTTTACAGTATCCAACCAGCGAGTGTTTAAAAAACACATCAGGTTCGGAACAGCGCGCATCGATCAACGGGAAAAAATTCCCATAAAAAAAGGAACACCTCCCCTACATCCAAATCGAAAGTCACACGGCGACGTGAAAGAAGTGCGCCAACGCGACGTTCGTTTCGCATTCAACCGCGTCCCGCCTGCAATTGGAGGCGAAGGCAGTCGTCGGTCGGCGGGACACCTGTTCCGCCCCCCCGGCACCCCCGCGCGGTCGTCCTCGCCATTAAACTTGCAGCCGGACGGGTCATCCCCGATACATTTGTCAGCGCGGCGGCGGCGAACTCGGGCGATCGCGCGGAGGGTGTACCGGGCGCGGACGGCGCGTCGACTTGATTAGCGAACTTTCGCATGAATTTTCCATGAACGGGGCGCGACCCCGGCGGCCGATTGTTATTCAAAGGGCGGCTTGTTTTCCGCGGGCTCGCAGGATCGACTCGTGCTCGGAATCGCCGAGGAGCCCCGGCGAGGCTGCGAAAACGCCGCGACGTGAGCGCACTTTTCGGTCCGCTGAGCCGCGCGCGCCCCGGAGTTTTCCGACGCGTTAATGTCGAGCTGCGTGGAAGTTGCGCTAAATTGGTAAGAGCGAAATTTTACTCTGTGAAATATAGTGCACTCGTTAGTTTTACACCATAAGGGGACATTGCACTCCGTGTCGAATAAAATCCACTTTTAATCTGCATGTAAAGGATCATACGTAGTCAAATTTTCAGATTCAGAAAAGATTGAAAAAAGAATAAATAAATGTGATTGTATACATGCGAATTTTGAAAAGGTTTACATGAATAGTAACAACTAATCAAGTAAAATTAATTAACGGAACTTGAATTTCCCATTGTTGGAGAAATCCTGGCGAAACTGACGAATGAAAAAGTAAATTATGAATGTTTCCAGCATTTCCCGCAAGTACTCGAGGAAGGCGGTTAGTCTAATCCCGAGCGAAATTGGAAACACGTCTGTTATCACAATCACCGCAAGCAGAACTTCGTTAATAAACGGGGTGACCTACTGATGCTCCGATAGCCCGTGATACGTATACGTAATCTTAATTTACATTCAGCAATTAGTTAACCGGATAAAAATCTCGTATTTTATGGATTTATGCAGTTTTACGTAAAGATTAATGACGAAGGGCTTAAATGATTTCGCAACATCGAATAAACAAAGCTTCAAATTGTTTGCAGACACTGTATAAATTAACGAAATAATTCGGATGTCTGCGCTGACAATAAATTATTGTTATTGTAGTATTTATGATGTGTGTAAATTTTGTTCAATTTTTTTAAAAATTATTTTACCCATAATTTCTGTGTCTTTCATTTAATTTTTTACAAA
Organism: Eurytoma adleriae; assembly: GCA_900480045.1. Taxonomy (NCBI): domain Eukaryota; kingdom Metazoa; phylum Arthropoda; class Insecta; order Hymenoptera; family Eurytomidae; genus Eurytoma; species Eurytoma adleriae. The sequence goes on along the minus strand of UXGC01000241.1, from coordinate 31,482 downwards.
AAAAGTGCATTTATTTTTATGTATGATAGTAGAAATCTATCAGTTTTAAAAAAGGTGAAACTTTTTTTATCTCATAAGTATAACCAATATAATTAATTGTCCTTTTTGCCTTTTTACAGACATACACTATAGACTACTACTCCTATCACTAAGACTCAAACTATGATTTTTACAATTCCATACCCATATAATTTTACGACTATATAAAAGAAATTTTTCTTAACAGTTTATACTTTTTAAGTAACACGAACACTTAAACCCCTCACTTTCCAACCCATTGAAAGCTCTACGATTATCAAACCGCCATTACCATAAATTCCAAGAACACTACAGCCGAAGCAACAAAACTACCGCGCGTAAAACGCGCGACCCGGCCGCCACCGATGCAAATGGAGGAAATCAGTCGCGCGCGAATTTATCAATTTCCAGGCCGCAAATTACCGGCTCTACTCGACTCCCGCATCCCGCGGCGAAGAGGGAGCTGCGCAGCTTTCGACGCGCGCGTCCGAGCCCGAGGTGGGTAATCAGTCGGGGCTCGCGCATCTCCGATTCTCCATTCATCAGCGCGGCCGCCGGCTGATTTATCGCCCCCTTTCCAGAGTCTCTCCTCCGATCCAATATTAAAAGCAGCCGATGCACCGCCCCCTCGGGGCAAGGGGGGACGCTTGCACCGATCGCGGCCGGATTTATTAAGGGGCGCGGGGGCGAAAAATTATTTACAAGCAGCTGCGGGGGATCCGACGCCTTTTTCGGGGGCCCGCGGGAGCTTTCGCGACGAGCTGCGCCGGTTCGGCTCTAATGTACCGGAAGAGCGGCGCTCCGCCGGGGCGGGAATCGCATTGAATTGCGAACAGGCGGTTCAATAATTTAGGAGCTTGTTGAGGGTGTTGATGGAGTGGAGCGTATTTTTTTTATGAGTGGCATGTTTACACCGTTCGGGGATAAAGGGAGGCTCGCGTTCAAGATTATTCGGCAGTCAACGAGCTGGTAATTTGTGTTTTTTTATTGTGATGTATTGATCAATTTTTGTAATTTAAAGATAACTTTAAATGATTTAAACCTAATGGGTCATAAATGAACAAAGTACGATGAATTAACAGAGTATAATGGTTCACTAATTATAATGATCATATAATTTATATGTACTCGGTGACTGATTATTAAATTTAGGTCATCTGATGATTGATTACGATCCTCTGGAACAAATTGTTACAACAATTTTTAAGCTTTTAATATAATTTATTTAACCAGATGCTTCTGTGTAACACCCCTTTTTAAACTAAAATTTCGAATAGCAAGATAACCAAATTTCAACGGTACGAACCCATTCCCGATGATGGGACTATAAATCCCTTGTGGCTAATGCGCTTGGTATGGATATGATCGCGGCCAAAGAGGTTTAGCAGAGTTAGGCTGGAATTACATAAAGTGGAAAATACAAGGCTCGCGGAAGCGAAGCTTCTTTATTGTCTTCTACGATTTAGTGCACATATTCTTTATACGCACAGAGTATAATAGAGCTAGTGCATAAAATTTTATCACAATTAACATATTTTTACTTCTGACTAAAAACTATAGGTAAAAATAACTTGAAATTTTTAAATTGCAAAGTACACAAGGTAGAATCAAAATATGATCCAATTATAATATAACTTTCTATGGTAATTTCAAAAATATATTTGAAATTTTCTTTCTTAAATTTCAAAAACATTAAAAAATTTCCATTAAGATAAGAAATTGTAATGACAATTGGCTTGCTTCCGAGTATAAATTTATAAATAACCTTTTTTATAATCAGTAAAATGCAGAAGTACTTACAATAAAATAAAGAATTTAAAATTTCGAAAACGAATAGTTTATTTAAGTGTTCATCGTATGTATTAAAATTATGATAAATTATAATATATTTTCTATGTTAATAGATTTTATTTTGATCTTTTCTTAAAGAAACAATGGCAGGATGTTGTAAAATACTCAAGAAACAATTTGATTGATCAATAAGTAAAGTGCATTACATTTTTCCAGTAATTTATAAAATATTATAGAAAAAAAATCTTAGTGCCGTTTTTTCCGCGGCTATTAACTTCAGTCATTAATCTCGTCAGTAAAACCGCAGCTCAAACTCCTCCGCAAAAAAAAAGATTCCTAAATCCCTCGGCAAACTTTCTCTCATCTTAACTAAATCCCTATTCCCTACCTCAAAGCAACGGCTCGCCCCCTCCTTCCCCCAGAGCTCCCTGCCTCATTAACCGCAGCGTCGATGACTTTACTAATTCAAACATCGACGCTCGGCGCGCATCATACGCGCGACGCCTCCGTCCGTAGAGATAGGGGCAGAGAGATCCCCCGACATCAGCATCGCGCACATCCGATAAATTCGTAACGCCGCCGCCGCCGCCCCCCGGTGCGTTTTGCCTTTCGGCGCCTCGGCGCGGGGAGCGAGCGGATACCCGGTGTTTTCTCGCGAATTGAATAAAAATTAATGATTTTTCGCTGGCGCTTGATTGGCCCGCGGGCTCTCCGTATAATATACACGACCACCGCTTCGGCTATGGATGAATAAATGAATGCTGTCTGGGCGTATATAGCGGGGCGTATAAGCGTTTACGGTGAAAAAATCATGCCGGCGAAGAAAAATGCCGGGAGATGATTAATTCAGCGCGGTTAGGAGGCAGGCTTCTTCCGATGTCGTTCATAATTCAGCTGCCCTGAATTTTCCAGCGGAAAAAATTGTCTAGGTGTGAGGCTACTTTCGAGGGGGGAGGGGGAGGGCAGGGGGCTGAAAAGTAGAGCGGAATTAACATAATAATCATTCGATATTCTGGAGTGTTAATTTTATATCGGGGCTGAATTTGAATTCGGGAAACATTACGCGAGCGTGTTGTTTTAGTCCTCGAGTATATACCGTAGGAAAAAATTTATGTTAGTACGGTATATGTAGTTGTAGACGAGTTAAAAATTTTATTTCAATGCAGTCGGCTTTTTTAACGCGACGGAATTTCAAACTATTTAAATTATTTTGTAATGATAACGCGATTTTCAGCTAACTTTTTTTGCACATTATGAAAATTTGCACTTCAATTTTGACTGTGTTTATTTAGACAATTCAACCCCAGCCTCAATAGTAATGGAATTCGTTGATGATTCAAATTAAAATACTAAAATAATCAATATAAAATTGTTTTTTTTAAAGAGAGCAATCCTCCCACTTAAGAAAAAAAAAAGAAATGGTCGCGAAAATTTTCCAAACGGATAATAACTTTGGAGAAGTAGCTCCCATCAAGAAAGCAAAGACTCTTAACTTCTTCCTCGCGAAAGAAGAAACCGCGTAAAACCGTCGCTATTTCGAGTTTATCCGATAGCCGGTGCACGCGGTGTCGTCGGTGCCATATTTTCACCCGAAGAGAGAAGGGGGGCTATATATAATTACGGAAGAAGTCCAGCGCATTAGCCGTGGAAACGGATGGCGGGCAAAAAACGGACCAGTGGAGAGAAGACCGCGCGCTATTTTTCTCCTCGATATGACGAAAACAACGTTGTACATATATAAGAAAAAAAAAGGCGGCGAAAGAGGAGGAGCCGGAGCTCTGGCCGGTGGTACGTTCGGCGAGGAAAAACAAGAGACTCCCACGCAGGCGGGAGAGCGAGTGAAATAATGGGCGAGCACGAGAGCGGCTAAATTTATCTTTCCAACTATGCAAAGCCACATATCAGCTTTCCGCTTTTTCCGCCGGCCCCTACGTCGCGGGGGTCAAACGCGCGCGAGTCCACGAAAATATCGCGGCGGAAATCATATCGCTTTCGGGGCGCACCTACTGCGGAGAAACTTTTATGACTTAGAAACTCGGTACGATCCACTAAAGATTTTTTTACTAACTGTTTACTAAAGTACATAAGTGTATTAAATAACAGTGATTAATTTTACGATGAAATTAAATTTTGTTTTCAGAGCATGGATTTATAGTATTTTTTATTAAGTTATTTGATCTGTCGATAAGAGTAAAATAAAGTTTAATTAATAATTAGTTTAAGATAGAGTGAAGGATAATAAAGAATAGTAATTTAATTTTGAAATTGGCGTTTGTTAAGTAAGATGACAAATCCACAAAAGCAGTCTTTTTCCTCTCGAATAATTTAATAATTCTTTGATATAAAAAATCGTTTTTACTTTAAAATTGAGGGAAATTGTAGAAAAGCGGTATAATTCAACGGGAATTCTATCATTTTTCCACGCATCTCTTCAATTTCAATTTTTTCTCAATATTTTTCTTGTATTTCCATGTGTACATAAAGAAATCTTTGCCGTCAAATTTACAAGAAGATTACCAAAAAAAATCAAGAAATCACGCGATAAAAAGGAGTAATAATTCTTTATATTTCTACAGCGAACTTTTATATACAAAATTATAATCCATATAAATAAGTAAATCTCTCGTGTCTCAGTTTTTCTGAAAAATTGTGATTTTCCACTCGAATGTATAGTGATTTTTAAAATTTTTCTCTCTTACGTATTACGAGAGTTTACTGCTTCAAAACAACATCAGAAACAGTATCCTCTCAAAGCTTATTAAATCGCCACGACCTCCATCCATCTCAATCCCTGAAATCCGCGAGCAACAATAATCGCGAGGCGCCCACCTCCCACGAGATATCCAGTCCATTGTTTTCTTTCCCCGTATTTACCAAATGAGCCGCGCGCGTCGCCGTGTACCGACGCTTCGCCCTCCGGGCGACGAGCCTATGTTTTTGTAATTTCCGCTGTATAAATACCGACCTGTTGTCGGAGAAAACAAGCCGCGCCCCTGCAGATCGGCGGAACCGCTACCTGCGCTCATTGCGCGGAAGCGGCAAGTCGCGCGACATCCGCCGGGGCATCGCTCGTCTCTTTTTGCCGTCCGTTCAACAATATTGCGCTTCGTTGAGCCGAAGATTTTTCTCGTACCGCGCATCTCCGAATGTTATCTTTGCGATAACGCGCGGTTCGCCGGTTTCGTTTGGACGTTTGTAGCCTTTCTGAAGGATGCGATCGCGCGGAACGACGAAATTTTTTGAAGATTTCACGAGGAGGACTGCAGTTGAATCGAGGTTATTCTAAATTTAGCTGCTGATGCGACGTATAATGAAGTCGTTTGTCGGGGATGTGCGCATATCTTGGTGAACCGCCGACTAACAAAGTTCAGCTTCGCGGCAATCTGACGAATTTATCTTTTTAAATTAATTTCGCGCCGGTGTATAATCTGCTTGATTCAGTGCGAAACTTCGTTCGCTATCTGATTATACCAGAAACCGCCTAATTTTGGTTCCTGATTAAATCGAATTAATCAAGGTAAATTTATAAACAGCGTGAAATAAATTTCCGAAAATTCTGTGTTTAAACTGATGTAGCATAGGAAACATTCAATAACTAAGAAAAAAATTTAAATGAAATAAAAATTAACAAATAAATTTATCCATTAATATTAAATTTTTAAATCATGGTCTAATTTTTATTTCTAAAGTAGGTCATAACAATTTAAACAAAAAAAGTTGTTTTCTTAGCAGACTCTAAGTTTAGAGTTATTAAAGTTACATCACTCAAATCACGCGTAGGGGTGACCTCGTTTCACTTGAAAACATATCAATTACGCCGTTAAAAAGAGAAAAGACTTTTTAATTCCCTAAAAATCCTCTGATTTATCGAATCCGCACTGAATAGATACAACAATTAAATCGTGCAAATCACCTCTGGTGAAAACGTAATTCACATCATTTCACCCTCTACAGACCCCCGCGAAAGAGATCGAATCCATCTTATCTCAAAACCCTCCCGAAAAAAATAATGAAAACATAACCATTAAATATAGCCCAGTAAATTTCATCTCCCAAGATGAAATCAGTGGAATGACGAACGATAATTGCGCCACGACCCCTTCGGTGACGCGATAAATCGCGCTGCTTCTTACGAGGCGCGCACTCGCACTCGATTTATCGCGGCAACCGACCAAAAATACACACATCGCACCTCTTCCGCGAATTCCTCATTCCAGTCGTACACGAGCGTCTTAATACATCGTACGAAGAAAGAAAGAGCAGCGTAGGAACAAGCGTATAGCTTCGCGTTCAACAAGTCGATGGGGGGTCGATCGATCGGTTCGATGGTCAGCGTCGCGATCGAAACGACCGAATTCTCGGAATTTGCGGGAGGGAGGGGGGGAGGGAGGAAAACGCGGACGGCATAATGACGCGGAAGGAAGTCGCTCGTAAAAATTATCGAGGAATCCGCGATGGACGCGTGCCCGGGGCTCTCGAGCGGCGCGATAAAATTTAGCCCGAGTCACGCTGGAGATTTATGGCCGGCGCCATTTATTGTTTTTATCGCGCTGCGGCCGCCCGCTGTTTATTGAGGGATCTACGGTGCAGGGGAGGTTCCTTGCGGTGAAATTTTTCGACGCGCCGATTCGGTGGAATATTACGTGGGTCGGGTGTCTCGGGGTCAGTGCGTGGCAGTGGGTGATGTGTATATGATTTTTTTAAGGGTGAACTTACGTGGAAGTGATTCGTGAAAGTGATGATGGAGAATCCGTCACTCACCTGTAAAGAGGGGGAAAAAAGGCGTCGTGATTAATTGCGATTTATTTATGGTGTGCGTTTGTTTTGATTTTAGGAAGATTGAGTGTACATATACTACACGATTATTTATTGCGTCATTGATGGGTAACGACGGGGGAAGCGGATATTCACGTCGAAATATATTTTTAGCTAGCAAACGGGTAAAAATGTTATAAAAGTGACAATAAAAGAATTGGAAGATATGGAATAGAGCTAACTTTTATGACTTTTATAGTCAATTCAATGTTTTTGTCAACATTTTATGTAGAATATATTGTGTAAGGTTCCATTTGAGTTATGAGTCGTAAATCATTCAAATAGTTGAATTTAAATTTTGCAAGGTGAATAGTAAATTTACTGCGGAAATATCAACAATTTTATAATCTAGAAAACAAATCAAAATTTTTTTCTTCCCGCTGTTCAAATTCAATTGTTGTCGCGCGACTGTCCCCGACCAAGGGGTCTCCCCGAAAATTCATACCCGCAATCACGACGAGTCCTCAATTCGCGCAGCTGATCGGGCTCGCGGCTCACGTACCCAGGGCAACGCGTGTACTCGCGGAAGCCTATACTCCCCGAGTGTATTACCCGGCGATTTCTGTCGGGTAGGGCATCCATTGTGCGAAATTAGACGAGCGCGGACCGCGACTACGCCCAATTCCCGCGCGCGGACTAATTGCTCGGGCTGATTGTTCGCCGAAATTGTGGCCGTGCGCGCGCCTTATCCATGCCCTTTGTGCAAGGGATGCCTTAATTGCTCGCCCATCCATCGGTCTTCTTTGCTCCTCTTTTCAAGCCGAGCTAGTGTGCATTTTCAAATGAGCAAAATTTGCTCAAGGCTCCGTTTAAGTCGCTATCTAATTTTGACTAAGTGAAAATTCACTTTTGAAGAGAGGGTATAGTCACTCTACAAGTGAGCAAACCAAATGCCGTTAATTTATTGTTTAATTATAAGGAGTGTAAGTATGACTCGTGAGAAGTGTAAATGCCATTTAATACAAGATATTTATAAAAATTTTGTTCATTTTTCTTCTTTATATTTGGACGATTTGTTTAAACAATTCACTTCTGATATAAATCAATTGAATATTAACAGATACATAAATTAATTTCAGTCGAAACCCGCCGTTGAATTAAGCAAGATCGAAGTTATCATTTATAGCCGAGTGCGAAATAGACCACGTCTGACCCGTCCCCGGCGTTTTCTACTTATACGCCGCAATTCGCTCGCCGTCGCTTTTGTCCGGCAAATGTGTCTCTCATGCATGAAATTTATATCGCGCTCAATCGCACGTAAGTTTATTTTAAAGTGCACAATATCGCGGCACAGGCGCGGGTCGGATTTTATCCGCGATCGAAAATTATTTTTGCGCGGGTGTACAAAAATCGCGCCCCGCACAGTGTTTGCATAATATCGAATTGGCGCGGCGGCGAATAAATTCGCGCGCGCATAAATTGTCCGCGTCGCGCCGGACATGAAAAATTCACGTAGGATTACGCAATTACATGCCGATGGTGCGTATCGCGCGATTAATTATTCCGGAAGTTTGAATTGCTCTGAATTATTGAATCGACGCGCGAGCCGCGCGGTTTTGCTCAAACATCGATTTGCTCTACCTATTTATTATTAATATTTCAGCTCGACGCGCTTAACTGCGGACCCCCGCGCTCGCCGATCAAACTTTCAAGCACTTACAGTGCGAATGAAGTAATTGCCGCGCGGACAATGGTGTGCATATAAAAGCCCTTTTGAAACACAAGGAACAGAAAAACCGAGAAAGTCATGTTTTCTCTTAAGTAAAAGCGGTTCTAAAATTTTGCGTGAGGGCGAGAAATAGTACATTTGAGGATTAAAGAGTTCAGAATAGTGAGTGTCCGCGCATATTTTAAGACTCTAGAAAATATGAGAGGAGTCTAAGGTATATGAAAGAACAATTACTTTCATTTAATTGTAAATTTTATAAAGGAATTTTTTATACAAGTCTTCCACAAATTTTAAATATATGCGGTTCCCTTCTTTTTGAAAATTGAGATAAACATGGCCATGTATCTTTAAAGGGTTGGTTTCATTAGACAAAAGATCAATTTCAATAAGTAGATTTGTAATAATGTATTTTATTGTTCACGGAAAAATTACTTAAGTGTTCTTTTTTTCGACGAAAATGCGTTTAAAAACATAAGAATTTATCCTTTCATATATAACCTCATGTACTATATTAGTGTACTCTAGTAGATGAGAGGAACATTTTTGAGACTACTTTCATGTAATTCATGTTCACTTGAGTTTTTAGAGTACTCTAATATATTCTCACGCCCTCGCATACACTCCCCTTATTATCTTGAATTTTTTTAATTATTCTAATGAGCCCTTAATATTCGTTGTTAAAAAAGCTGTGGTATATGTATACAGAATTTTAAGAGTACTGAAAAAAATTTACATCTTTTTAAAAGCACTTTACACGAGCCAGTCCCTTAAAAATTCACTAAAAAAACGTTTCCAATTCATCGCATCCAAAATCTAGGTCGGAATACCGTCCACTAAAACATCCTAGCCAATTGACGCGAAAACTAAATCCAAGTTGAGCGCCACAAAAATTGGATTAAACCAAAGTGTTAGACTCGTCTTGCGACGCATGCATCCGACGTGCCCCTGGTGAAAACGTCACCCGTCAGCGCGTGCTCTTTTCCATTGTTCACCCGCAAATGAATACACAGGGCGATTAAGGCGGCGAAGGTGGCCCCCATCGACTTAATTGAAATTAGAGCGAACTTTCGGCCCCGAGGCGCGGCAAGGGCAAACAATTCAGAGGCGCGAGATGACGGAGCGACAAGGAACGGGTGGGAGAGGCGCCAAGTCGCGTTCCCGTTGCACACAGAAACCGCCGCATTTCGCGGCCGGCGGCCCGCTTTGCGCCGCTGGGCGTGGAACAGTGCGATCGAGCAAGTTTTTCATTGTTTTCCGGCAGATTCGATTTCCGAGTGATCGCTCTCGAAGGACCCGGTAATTAGTCCGCTTTTGAAGGTGATAACCAATCATCAATACCTCGTAAAATTCGTTTGTGGAATATTAAATGAGTTCCCCAATTTTCTGGTAAAAATCAACGTTGGTGAACAAATGTGTTCTACACTAATTATTTAATTATGATTTTTAATATAAAAAATAACAAAGATTAATTTTGCGAAAGAGCTAGATTTATTAACATTTCAGATTCGATCTACAGATGATCGGTCACGAACATCGCGGCAATTAGACCGCTTTTATCGGTGGCAATGACGATCAAAGCCTCGTAAAATTCGTTTATGGATTATCGGACGGATCCCTTACAACCTCGACAGATCGTACCTCAGCTCGCGATAGGATATCTACTTCTGCTTGTTAAGTACGTCTTTTGCGAAGGAAAAGTCCAAACGAACGTTTATTCATTTTTTAAAACAATTTGTTAAAGTGTAATAGGTCTTAAAAGGGTTTGGATAATAAGCCCAATAAATTATAAAATCCACTTCATTTCGTTTATAAATACACCTTGATAATGGGGTAAGGAAAAATGAAAAGAAAATGGAGCCGAGGATCGGATGTTATCTCTGTGAAACTCATCCCGTCTAACGGGGCTATTTTGCTTTTGTTGCAAAGGCGTCTTTACGGAACAAACAGGATTAATTAAATTACCGAAGTTCCTTACTCTTCCAGTAATGATGTTTCTCTTCCCCTCCCAAAGCGCCACCATATTTCTCGCTTTCTTCTTAACTGTCTCTGCTTTTCTAGTTATATCGTTTCCGTGACGCTCCACCCCTTTTACCGCTTCAAATTATCTTCGTTTATCGTGTAAAATCATTTACTTTGAAGCGATCGTTAATTCAACTAAAATAATATTGCACTTTGTGCTCGGTCTTTTGAAAAGGAAAATAGACGCCGAAGTGAAACTTTTTTTTCGAATAATTAATTTTCCTCGAATCTCTTCAATTTCACTGCAAAAACTGATAAGTTGGTAATGTCAAACTAATGGAATTGTCTATTAAGTGTGAAATTTTGTAAGAGTCAGTTTAGCTTTTTAAATGTGCTTTCAAAGCATGAAAATTTAAAAGCCCGTTATTCATTATTTTTTACCTCGAAGTTTACACAAAGACAAAGCGTGAAAGAGATTCCCGCCAGGACAGAGAATATTTTTTTGTGAGGCAAAAAAATCGCTTAAAATCCAGTGTATTCTCGCCGCGTGATATATTTTACAAGTTGGAAATTTGACAAAAGTTAATATCGAACCGAAGTTTTCACCAGTCAACATAGATACATTTATTTTCTCACATAAATCAACAAATCTATAACCGAAACTATTTACATGAGAAAGATACCACTGGACTTATTTTTCTCGTAGTATGAAAAACTTAAAATACCACATGCACATTGAATTCTAAAAAGCACCCTTACAATCAAGCTTTCTGAACTACAATAAAAAAGAGCGCAATATCATTATCTATGTAATTTACATCACAAAAGTCTCTTCCTCTTTGCCCATAAATAACCCAAAATTTGACAGTCCAAGGCACCCGGGATAGATCCTTGAAAAAAAAAACGAAACCCCCAGGCGCGCCAGTGCACAACTCGGCCGAAATTCCTTTTGTGCGCTGGAAAGTCCCCTCTTCCCAGGGCGAGAGTCGCCCCCGCCGAACGGCGCAAACTTTGGCGGATTACTCGAAGATTACTTTCGTCGCCCGGTCCGAAGGCTCTAATCCCACGGCCTCTTTGAAGTCCCCCGATACGGGGTTACGGCGTCTTTTTCTAATTTGCCCGGCGCTCTCTGCCCGCGTTTTTTTGAATATTCATGCGAAAGAGAATAAGCGGGATATCGAGCGGCGCGATATTAAGCTGTTTAGGCGAATTTGCATGCAGAGTAGATTGCGGCCTCCGCCGAACGAACCTGCCGACTGCAGGCCGAAAAGGTAAACGTTCACGTGAAACTCGATCTGGTTGAGGAAGCGCGATTATGAGGTTTGTCAAGGAGCGTTTCATATGTGCATGCACGCACTTTTACCTGCAATATGCGTACGAAGTGAATTTTTTACTTTAATTTAAATGACTTAATTTAAATTAAATTTATTCAAATTAAATTTAATAATAGTTTATACAATTTTTACAACCTGTTGTTTCTAAAATTGATTTTGGATTTTCAATATTTCGTCTCTTAAATTTTAAACATCGGCTTTTAATTAAAAGGCATCAGCTCTCTTGAAATCTTTCTGGAGGATATTTAAGAAATTAAGAAGAAGAAACTGTTTTTGAACATAAATTATAAGCCTAGTTTATAACGTAAGAAGGATCGTTCCGAAGTGTCGGAAAATTGCGCGCAAGTTTGTACATTTTGAAACACTAACGAAGGACACTAGCGCCATCAACGGCCAAATTATCGGTTAATTCATCTGAAAAGTTCAAAAGTGTAAATAAAAATAAAACGATCGACATCAAGATCAAACGGCTCTATTCCACAGTGTATCTAATCCTATTTTCCTAAGGACGTTGCCTAATGCCTATACCTTTAAGGAAAGAAAAATAAATCTATTTTTCCGCACACTGATGTGCATGTAAAAGCTGGATTCAAGATTATTATTATAGAGGTTATAAGCTGATTTTCGCAGTAATGACAAGAATCATGGAGAGTAAGATATTTTATGAAAGTAACCGATGGCAACGTTTTATACATTTTATTTTCATAAATGATGTGACAAACAATTTATTCACAAGTAATTTTGAAGAAACTGTACGAAAGGCATTAAGGTATGTCAATTTGAGCAAGAAACTTGTTAGAATAAATGTAACAAGTGTAATTAATCCTCTACTACAAAAGAGTGATTATTTGGATTATTTCAAAAGCAACATAAACAAATTAAAATCACGTAAGTAAATTGTATTTAATATGTGTTAATTGCATCTTTATAATTAAAATGTTTTAAAATTTATATTATAGTTCAAGATCAAAGTAGTAAAAATATTGAAGATACATTAGCAGAGTTTGATGCTCCGCTGCTTCATAACAGGTTAATGATGTGGAGTGCTATTTTTCAAAAATGGAAAGATATAATGTACAGAAATCCAAATAGTGATATGTATAATTTAATTTACAATAATATACAAGTCATTCTTAATAAAGAAAAAAAAACTGTCTCTACATTCGCCATAAATCTTGGTTTAAAAAATCCAAGTACTGAAATTTATAAGAAATTAGCGAACACCCTTCAAAGTAAACACAGAGATAACATTATAAATTTGTTAAAACAAATCATATTTGAAGAAGTTATAATTAGAAGTCCATATGAAAGAGGAAATGGAAAATTCTTATGTAAGTATTATTCAGTCTGTTTTCAGTTACATAATATCTATGTTCTCATTTATAATGTAAGATCTCTGATTTTTAATTCCTAGCTTGTGTTCTTATTGCACTGTTCCATTCTATTTCTTTTCAATTGTATGCACTATTCTTTTCCTTTTCTTCTTTATTTATTTGTTTCAAACTTCTTTCCATTCTATTTTTTTATGAAATAATGTTTCCTTCTTTTATTTTATTTAAATATTTTAACCAATTAATATTTTTATTTACAGTTTTGACAGATAGGGCTATAAAACAGTATAGTGATAACTGGGATGTTTCTCATTTATCGTCTTCTAATGTTCGCTTATCTTTATTATATGAACCATTACAAAATACAGAACACAGTGAACTTATCGCAGATAATGATTTCATTGTTAAAAATGAAGATTCTGTTGCAACAAGTTTTAGAAATATGTGGTAATTGTACAGAATTAATTCAATATTTATCAATATGTTTTCAAAAACAATTTTATTTCTATTCCAGTTTATCTGAATCAAGGAAAAGAAAGATGAGTGATCTCTCTCTGAAGCCTGATGAGTAAGAAATCACATTATAATAATTTAAAATTTTTTGGGAACTGTTACTTATTTTTTATAAAAATTGAATATTTTCAGAATAGACAATAGAAGTCGCAAAAGAAGAAAATTACATTGTTCAACTGAATCATTGATATCCATTATTTCAGAAACAAATGAGAATCAAGAAGAGGATAGTTTTGATAATGATCTAAGCGAAGTGATATCTTATAGAGAGGTACTATTATTCAATATAAAATTTAGTTTCTAAAATTAAAATTAGTGCAATACTTAGTGACATTGATAGGTTGGAACAAAAACATTTTAGAATGCACTCCATGTAATTTAAATAAATTTGCTAATATATTTTTGTTGTTCGCAAAGTATTAGAGATTGAATAATTAAATAATTGAAAATATGTTTACTTATAGGAACAGAGTGATATTAACAATAATAATACTGAGATCAGGCATATATATTCAGAGGTTAAAAGAGCAAAAACAGTAATAAATGATTTAAGTGAAGAAAGAAAAAATATGCTTTTCCAAATCAAGGAACTTCAAAATCAGAAAAATAAATGGAATGAAGACACTAAACAGCTACACTTGGAGCTTGACAGTAAAATCGAAGAAATTAAAAAACTCGAAGAAGAGTTGCAAAATGAACAAACTCTAAGAGTTTATGAAGAGTTAAGATTAAGGTCAGAAATTGAAAGTGTAAAAAAAATGAATAGCGAGTTAATAAACAAACAAGGAAGAATGTTCATTGACATTAATGTACTGCAGAAAGAATTAGAAAAAATAAGAGAACGCATCAAGAAGGTAAAATGAATGCATTCATTTATTGCATAATTTATTATCGGTTTATTACAAATGATTCATAAATTATCAATGCAATTGTCTATAGTTTTTATTACTTTTCAGGTACATCAGGAAAAAGCAGAGAAATTCGAAGAAACTTCTCATGTGTGCTCTATTACGTAAGTTTACCAGCAAAGCTGTGTACAACGATAATTAATTTAATCTGGCCGAATTATTAGAATATTACATCTTTATAATGCTCAATTCCTGCAGCGAACATTAGAAAAAACCGCCGATTGAACCATTGTTAAAGCATGAAATTTGATCTCTATTTTATTATTGGATAAGTCTTAGCCGGTGCTCGACCCATGCGTAGCCCAAGCTTAGCTGATGTTTCGATTTTTATTTTTTATTAACTTACGTTTGAATATCTGTTAATCTGGGCATCAGTTAATGTTCGACTTAAGTCTGCTAGAGCAGGTATTATCGACTATCTGCTTAAGCATTTTATTGCAGGTCAAAATACTGATTAAACATCCAAAACTACTCGGGTATTTAGATTGCCTGCAGGACAATTGTATGCTAATTGCACAAGTTATTCGCTATGCGTTGTTATTGTTATTGTTATACTATTAGGTAATAGATGATATATTTGTTAAAATTTTTAAATGTAATTGTTAACATTGAAAAAGTATTTTATTAGTTTTATATAAATTGTTTTTTGTTTACTCTTATGAAACTTTTGTAAACTAGTAAGGAAATGCAAGGATGCGCAATTGCTTGGAGAGAACCGCGGCCCGAGCGCCATAGTGAAAAATAATAAATTGCGGAGGTGGAACGTACGAAATTTAAAAGGAGCTAAATAAAGCGGCTATAAGCTCTCTCTCAAAATTGTTCTTACTTAGCTTTCAGTGATCCTTATGAAGTTTGAGGAATAAGTAATTTTTCGAAATTATTTTGATGTAAATCAATTTATGTACGAAATTAATTTATGTATACGGAGAGAAATTTTCCATACAATTTAGAAGAATTTCAATCTACATTGTGAGGAACAATTACGATGATGGAGGTAAATTCTCTGCGAGTATTAAGAAATATGTTACTATATTAGTGATTGTAATTTACACTGTGATAAAGAGCATACTTATATTTAATTATAACGTACAAGAGAGAAATGGGCCACTTGTAAATTTTATTTTTGTTATTTACTTTTTAATGTAAAAGACTGTTTCTTACGAATAAAAATTGGTTTAATCGTAAACATATTGAAGTTGTAATTTAAACAAAAATGTGACACAAACATCAGCAAAATCCAGGCACGCGGACATTTCGAGAAACAAAAAAACACGGGATAAAAAAAAATGATAACTCACAAAGATAAGCCAGTACCCGAGCGTTCGATCGTAACAAGACACGTTCAACGGAGCACGTAAGAAGGCATCGAAAAAAAATTCCTCGAGATCGCCGCCGCAAGCACCCCATCAACATTCGGAGCTTCCTGACTGACAGGTGTAATCTCGCGGCTGCCTCCTCACGTCCGAGTAGGAAAAATCACGCGAGCGCCCGTCGTCAACGCGGACGATTCCCCAAGGGGGGCCACAGCGTCATCTCCACGGCGTCGCGGGAGCTTGCACTTTTCCGAGCCTTCCGCCCGATCGAGAAAATAGAGCGAGCGACCGATAAATTTTCCCGCGGAGTGCATCGGCGAGCTCGCGTGTACGTGCCTACGGCGCTGTTTGACTTTTCCTGAGTGTATATCGGAGGAGGAGGGGGAGGGGGGCTGCTATTGCGTTCGCACGCTCCGCTTTCCGGTTGAATTTTAATCGCGAGTACAGGGGTTTGCATGCTGACTTGGAAGTTGCCTGATGGCTTCATTCGCGGGGACTGATGGATTTTAATGGCTTTGCAGATTAGTTTTGGTAATATTTACAGAGGAGCTACCCCTGCATTCCTATCCTATTCTCACTCACGTAATTATTAATTTAATTGTTTATATATTCAGTTTTAGAAGTTGCGCTATTATTGTAGTTGTGCATATGAGATGCGTACTGTTATACTAATTTAGTGCATGTACATTTTACTGGAAAGTTTAATTAATTTACAAATAATTAGAATAGCAGTTATCGAATTACATCTGATCAATGAAACGCATAAGATATAAATAATTGAATCGAACCCTGAAACGAAGCGAAACACTTTTGAAAATCACGGAAGAGATTTTTTCTGCTGGTATTTATTTGGTAAAATGTGCTTTTCATCGAGGAAAATGGCCCTTTAAAATCCGATTAAAGCCTCAAAAAACGTCGTAAAAAGGTGGTAAACCTCAAAGAGTCACTTTTTTATGAGGTTTTATACGAGATTTTAACAAAAGTGCACATCAATAGAAGTAGAATTTTTTTAAAAAATCTAGAAAAAATGGGGATTAAAAAAAAATTTAATTGTACGCAAAATGGAAGTCATTAATGACATATAAAAGTAATAACAATAATATCTTATAAACATTTATATGGCAGTATTATGCATACACATTCTCCTCGTATACATTCTCCGTGAATTCTATCGCAAACTTATAAATAAATTCGAATAGAAGCAAAATCCAGTTCCATCAGTACAAAGCCAGATAAATTTTTTACATCGATCTATTTTCATCTCCTCCGCTGGCAAATCCCTTAAATCAATTAAAATAGGGGCAATCCGGCCAATGGAATCCCGGGGCAAACAGCGCCAGCCTTCGCCTCGACGAAAACAAGCGTCAGTCGGCGTATCGAATTGCGCGCACTTTCCTAATTCGCATTCTCTTCCCGCGGGTGCACGCAAATTCAATCATCGCCGAGCACCGGCCCCGCGGAGAAAAGCTCCGCTTCGATTCCCATGCGTCCCGCGCCACCGAAGCCTCTTCGCCTGGAACGGGGGGAATCCCCGAACTTCCTCGGGTTTGAGGCCGAAGTTAAATCCGATCCGGAACCTCTCGGAATTAAACACTGTTCCCTATCGGTCATAATCTGAATTTTCCTTGATTTTCTAAGCTGAGAGAAAAAAGTCCAAGACTAGGGGGATAAATAGTATAGAATAATAAAAAGAATAGACTACCATTGAGAAGGAAGTAGGTATTAGCTAACTAGAGCCTGTGAATTTTTGTACTCACTTCACACCTCGAACTATTGTTGAATCGATCTGGAAATAATAGCTTACCGCTTCTTGTACGTGGCATAAAAGAAGTACAAAATACATTCCCTAGCTCTCTGATTGACTCTAATACATACTTCCGCCTAAGGGCTGGTTACACAAACTCACACGATATTTTCCATCTTGACCGTTGTAATCATTTGGGTAAAGTAAAAAGGCAACGTTGGGTGAAGAGGACGTTAAGCTTGAGCAGAAAAAAGTAATGGTTTTAGATGGGCAAAGGTAAATAGTAGCATTCTGAATGAGATACTATATTATTATATTATTCGCCGAGGTCTGTGTTTTTGCACACTCGTCCTCGTGGAGTACTTATTGTATATGCCAGTTCCTCGCGCAATAGTTGAGTAGCGCGTCGAGGGAAGAATTCGCGCGCCGCCAGGTTCGGATTAGCGGTTGGGGAATTCGACGGCGGCCGACGTCAGAAGTTTGTCCCCGCGCCGAGGCGTCTGATGAGCAAAGTAAGTTTTACTCGGTTCAAAGGAAAGTACCGTGACGGCACATTGGGGCTGACTAAGTGTCGAGGGTATTGTTCAAAATGTTTGCCGCAAAGAATTATTGAATTAAGCATGCGCCATATTCAATTTTATAAACCAACTTATATAGAGATAAAAAGTTCTACTACTGCAGAATAATATTAATAGATCAAAACTAATACTGAGCCATGAAATAGAATCACCCTTCCTCTGATCCTATCCTAACGTAATAAATTTAATCAATTCAAATTATTTACCCAAAAGTAGGTAAAAGTTGAATTCCACCTTCATTTTGAATGTCCACATCAACATTAATTTCTCTCAAAAACAACGGCATAAAAAATGTAATTTTCAAAATAGCACGAATACCCAACGGTCCCCGCGTCAAATTTATCGCTCCTCGTGCTTTCAGTTGCAAACAAAGCGCTCGAAAAGTATACGAATACGAGCGAGTCTCGCGTCCCGGTCTCCACCAGGAACGCACGGACCGCGCGAATGCATCAACCCTCGTTAACAAACCGCGGCGCATCAAAGCAACGATCGGCGCCCGGCTAATTCGAGCGCCGTTCCGCCCCTCGCCGTAGAGAAAAAAGGGCCAACTTCCCTCCCGAACGAACAAAAAGCTTTCGCCCCGCGTCCACGCAACCGCGTCGAGAGCACGGGAAAAAGAGGAGGCAGGCGAGGAGAAGCGAAACTCCGCACGCGAGGAAGAAGGAACCCGGGCTAAACGCAATTATCCGCGGAGAAAGTTACCCCGGAGAGAGAGCCTTCGGAGCCCGGGCGCGCTGGAAAGCAGGCCACTTGTACTTTTGGCGGATCCCCGGATAAAACGGGGTCACGCGAGGAGAGAGAGAGAGAGAGAGAGAGAATAGGGAGTCGTTTTGTCGCGGGGCGGACGCGCGCCGCACCCGGAGGGGTCGATCCGCGCCAGATGAATGGTCAAGCCGTCGTTAAGGATTCTGCGCGTCATTCCAGCACACGACGCCCGACGTCTTACACAATCGATCGTCGATATTACGGCCACAGGGCCGAGCGCCGCGATCCGCTGCTTTTTTTGTGTGTATTTGATTCTCCGACGCGCGAGTCATTGAAATTCTCATTTTGTATTTTTTCCTATGTCGTGAAATATCTACCAAAGCGTGAGTTTCGCTTCTTGCGATATGACAAGTTGCACTTTCGATGGGGAAATTCGATATCCTGCTAATGATCTATGTGTTTATCTGATGAAACTGCAATTTGGGGCAATTGGCAAAAAGCAGCAAATTACATGTTTGTAATTACAAGTGGGTTAAAACGGCGCTTGCAAAAATTAATTACTCTCGCGTATACTGATTTATGATATTATTTACGTAACCTCCATTAATCACTTTGATTTTATTAAACCCAAATTTATTTAATATTAATTATGATTATGAATACAACTTTAAATGAATTGTTTTATTGTTTTACATATTTACATACTCTTTTATATCCCGTTTTGCAAAATTTTAATTAACTCTAAAGAACTAAATAATTTTTCACATTATTTTTAAACATAGATTTTTTAATTCCCCTTTATAAAGTTAAATACGTTCCTTTTAGTATTCTGTTCAAAGATGTAAATCTGCCCCGACAGACGTTACGTTAATTTAGACATAAAAATTTTTTTTTTACGAAATTCAATTTACCCAGAGCAGGCTGCTTGGGTCGTAAAAAATGCATAAAGATAGATAGCCGTGCTTTGAAATGTCCGGAAAGTAGTAAATCCTATTCCTAGGTATACATCATTGACATTATGTACGTACTATAAAAAAAGACAATATCGAAGTTTAACAATATCCGTGAGCATACTTAAATAGCAACAAGCGACATGTTGGCAACTGTATTCAGTATTTAAAGTCGGTCACCAAGTAAATGTAATAATCGACAGAATCCACGCATATTTATTATATCAAGGAAAATAAAATTCTTTTTTTATTTGAAAATGTTATTGAATGTCATTGACGTATTAAATAACGCTAACCTTAAATAAAGTCAAGTGAGTATTAAAAAGAATTTTTTAGCAGATAAAATTATACTTTTCGAATAGGACACTTTATTCACGAAGTTTCACTAAAAAATGGAAACATATAGACATTTAAAATTCGTTTTTTTATATTCATACAACATTCAATCATTTCTTTATAAAAAGCGCAATAAATATTTATCAAACAATAATTCTGTCATAAATACAATACAAATCAATATTGCATTAAAATGAATATACTCATAAAAATTTGCAGGAGAAAAATGAAAAACAAAATTTTCTATGTAAGGTTGATACAAACTAAACGATTCTGACTGCGCTAAAAAAAAATTTAATGCCTTCCTCTCATTTTTTTTTCGCTCTTGGAACAAGAGTAGAAAGCTCCATAACGGTATTTAACGCGCGCGCGCATATAAAATGAACGTTATTTTTAAGCTTTTAAGCAGCGCGAATTTCTCAATAAAACTCGCGCAGTTTAGCCGTAATTTATGACAGTTAAAAACTCAATTAACATGCGCAGTTTTATAATTGATCGTGTTTTAATGCCGGGGCCAAAAATTTATCGGCCTTTAAAACAATTATCGACAGGCAATAAATTGCATTATTCACCATTATTATGTTATCATATTTGTGTAATAATATCTGCAATGAAACTATATCAACCACCTTCAGCTGTATTTTTTAAATTAAAAAAAATTCTCTCACGATGTATGACTGCATTCAATAATGCAATATTTACGCTTATTCATTTTATTTCCATTATCACACTCTATGATAACGTAGAAAAATCTGGCAATTTCACCCGCGGAAAGACGAGCCAAAAATCACGCTGCAGCCGCTGGTTAAACACGGCGAAGTACAGCGCAAAAAGTTAGATGCTCCCGCCAGGGGTTTTAATTTCATACACGCTTATCGCGGCTAAACGTGAGAAAACACGGTACATTTTTCGCAAATTTGCATTTAAACGGGCGAAAAGCAGCGTTCACTTGTCAAATCCAGCGGAGGTAGCTGGCAAAAAGTAACAAGGCGACTGCCAAGGAATTAAACGAGAAAAAAGGAAAAGAGCAAAGGAGCGAAAAATTAATTACACCGCGAGACTTGCATCTAGAGCCGACTTTTAAGTAAATCCTTTTAGTGCACGACTAGAATCAAAGGTTCTACAAAATATTAACAGCCGACGATCGTTGCGCGGTTTAATTATTTAAGTTTAGGAAAATTGCGATTCGTGTAAATATTGTGACTCATTGAAAAAGTTTCATTTCGATCTATTTAATAAGTAAACAAGGAAGAATGCGAGAGAGCGAAGGACTGTCAGGAGTAATGCACTAGTCTTCTCCAGTGCATTTCCTCAATCATAACTTTGCAAACTCTGCAAAAGACTGTTTCCATTTTGACATTTTTGAATGAAGTAAGAAGTTGCGAAACATTTGGTATCGAACTAGTGCAAAGTAATGTCGGAGATTTTACGTTACTGTGACAAATCATTAGTACCATTAGTAATAATATTGAAAAATTCGTTTTTTTTAAAGTCTACAGCAACTTTTCTTCATCTTTATCCAGAATAAGAGATTAAGACTTGATTGATGGATAAATATGAAGAACTGTCGTAAAATCTCCTCCTTTCAATCTGGACTGTATTGGTAGCACTATTAATAACTTAAATATAAATAATTTAATAGAGTATAATAAACAAGAAAGAAAATCGAATTTTTTCGAGTAAGGTGACCAATAATTGACTTGCATACTTCTGTTTCATTTCGGCGGAAAAGGACTTAAGTTTTTCTGCAGAGAATCCACAGAATTAATGCAATGCAAATAAATTCAAAAATGATTAGCTAAAACTGTCCACACATTCTCGGAGATCATAAACTCACCGAAAATCAACGACGCATACCTAACGTCGAAAAGCAAGGTGAAAGCGAGCGCAAACTCGGCGGTTGACGAAAAAGCAATTACCCATCAAATATTTGCGCGAATCATCAAAGCGCGGTCTGAAAAGCCTCTTAATGACGCCGCTCTAGCGGCTTGCGCGTGCGTATACGTCTGTACGTGTGTATTTACGTGTGTACGTGGGTGCGTGTAAATGGAAGGATGCACGTTCTGCATAAAAAGCTCCGCGCGCCAAGTCATCCGAGGAGCCCGCTAATTGGACGGTGGTCGTATAGGTGGTGTCTCGGTGCACGCGAGACACGCTCGCGGGATTCGATTACGAATCGCGCAACGGATAAATTAACAAAGTCGCGCTCGGTCCGGGGACATTTGCGGGCGGGAAGTTGCAGCCGGCGCGGTGGGACCGCTGAATTTTTTAAATTACCGCGCCCTTTTTTAAAGTTCGCGAAGCCGCGTGGCCCCCTCGTCAATTATATATACCTCGACGACGCCACCCGTGGGGTCACCGTGTCACCTCGTTCCTCGGGTCGGACGGGAAAAGGAAAGCTGAAAGAAATGCTTAGCTCGATTCTGCGCGAGCGAAATTATGTTTGCACGAGCATCTGCAGATTATTGTACAGTATTAGCTGGATAAAAGATAGTTTGAATTTATTCACTTTAAATTATACTAATTTGCGGCGCAGTAAAGAATCGGAAATTACGTAATCAAAATGAATATTAAACACTTAGGAGCAATATTTTTAGTATCATGATGTATACTTTTTTAATGTTAATTATAAGAGAAATAATTAAGTAAGTTTGTACTGAAAATATTACGAATATCATTAAGAAATTATTTGGATGAAGTATATTCAAAGAATTATTTTCTTCGTTTTAGTAAAATAAATTAATTTTAATGAATTTCTTGTTAAATTAAGTTTAGTACTTTATTTAAAAAAGATTTTCTCTATGAGAAAGCAAAAATGAAATAATTTTTTCAGGGATCTTCAATTAAATAACTTTTTTTCAGTATAAAAACTTATTAAACTAATGACATAATTTGAAAATAAATCCCTTCTACTTAAAAATACTATTATTTAATGTTTAGCATTGTATTTTTTGTTAAAAAGTCCATTAAAAAAATGACTCAGCTTCACTATCATAAGCGTATGCAAAATGCAGTAAAAATCATATTCTTAATCCTACCGATTAACGCAGATTAAAAATAAAAAAGCATTGAAGCTTTCACGCTAGGAGCTTTAATCGTTCAAAATTTAATCCACTCAACAGATTTCCGACCAGCTTTCGTGGCTCCTTAATAATTTCGGGCGGATGAAAAAAAGCAGCGTATTTTACGCGCCGCGGCTTAAATCGACCGATAAAATTGAAAAATTCAATGTACCTCCCGGGGGTACGTACAGTCGCTTTAAAAGAAAAAAAGGGAAAGAGAGCGCCGTTTAAATTGCGCACTCCAAGGACGTCCGAAAGACCGGAAGACAAGTGAATTTTTCGCCGGCGACGAGGTGGCGGGGGAGGGAGGGAGAAAAAAAACGAAGAGAAGAGGAGTAGGAGGACGGCAAGGAGGAGAGAATTTAGCGGTCGAGCGAAGGATTAGCGAGGACGAAGTTGAGTGATGAATGGGGCCCTGGCGAAGGTGTATACGCGCATACGAAGTGCGACGGAGTCCCCTTGATTCCCTTTCGCCGTCTTGCTCTTTCGCTTTTGTGCGGCGACTTCTTTCTTCTCGCCCCTTTGGCCGCCGCTGGCCGAGAAATGAAGACGCTTTTTAGGTAAGTAAAACGCACTCGACGGCTTTTGTGGTTTTACCGTCGAGTCTGGAATTCTTTAAATTTTTTGCGATCTTTGTACGTGTGTACTTTGCATGCGCGATGGCCGACCTCGTCGAGATGTCTTATGAATACTTTTCATAGGGCGAATAGAGTTTATTACTTGAAGTATTCTCATAAATTACCGGCGTAAGTTTAATGTGCATTGTTTTCAAAATTAAAATTTTATTTTTACGTTATAAGGATATAATTTCTTATATTTATCAATGATAAAGAATGCAATTTATTATGTTTAAATTAAATAAAAGTAAGTTAATATATCAATCGTCGAATCTGATAAAAAATAAGCAATTTTCATTATGAAAATATTTAATTTCTTAATTTACGCTTTTTAATTCATTTAACGATGGCATAAATTAAAAATAATTTGAATCCTTAATTAGTGGACCTAGACAGAATTACATAAAAAAATCATACTTTATATTTGCAAAAGTAATTTAATTAATTTCAATTTTTGGGGATCAAATGCAGAAAATAAATGAATGAAATATTATAGGTGACAATTACGAGAGAAAATTAGTACGTAACTGCAACTTTAAAGAATTCACAAAAGAAAAAAAAGAAAATGTATAAACTCAGTGTTAATATTTCAATGGATCAGTGAAACACTGATTTGAAATGAAAGTTACAATTCAATCTTAATCTCAGGACTAAAGTAGTGATCATACTTTAATCCGAAGGTGGTAAATCGTCAAAAAACGCGAAGCGCCTCCCGTTAATTCGCATAATCGCTACTCGAATCCCGCTCACACCCCTGTAAAGTGCGATAAATCAACGTCACGCTCAAGTTACGTCTTACATCGTTTTGCAAGTCCCGCCGCCGAAATTAGTTCCTCTCCCTCGATACCTCCACGCGCGCGCCTCCCCGCGCTTTTCTCGCGCCGCGAGCTTTAATCAATTCCAACGGCTGCGCGATTTTTACTCGCAAATTTCCACCCTCCCCTCGTTTTTTTTTGCCTCCCTATACCGCCCGGCTGAATTGATGATTTCGGGGGGCGGATGATGATGGTTGCTAATGGCGCGGATCATAAAGTGACGATGCAGTTCGACACCGGCACGCGCTCCCCCTGAATGGGGGAGGTCTTTGGGATTTGGTACTGATACGTGGGATGCGCTGAATGAGACTAATAACACGGCGACCGCGTTTTTTTTTTAAGGAGCTCGGTGTAAATAAGCGTATAATATATTCACGAAATTATGCGTGATTTGAAAGGTAATTTTTCTTTGCATATTTATACGTACATAAATATTTCTATACTTGATTTTATCGATTCACATGTTTAGTGGATATATAAATGGTTTTCAATCTGCGTAAAAAAAATTGAATTCGTAAAAATTGTTTTTTAAGATTTTAGATTGGACTTATGAAATACGAATGCAATGAAAACGGAAAATTTATCCAGCGTTTCCTTTTTGTAAATGTATGATGTGAACTTACATTTTTTCTGAAAAAAACAATTTTCGAAAATGAAAATTTTAATATAACATGGTAGGTTGTTATAGGGGTAATTGCATTATAAATTCGTATCAACAGGATGATATTAATGGTTCTTTAGAAAATTCAACATGTTCACACAAACTGTAAGTTAGGTATTAATAAAATTACGTCAATTACGTTTTCAATAGATATTGCAGTCAGTATAAATAATGTAAAATTGGCCTATATTTATGTTTATATCTAGAAATTTATCCCTGCCATTAAATTCAGACGACGCTCTAGATAATTATTTTTACTGAAATCGATATTTACGAAATAAGCTTTTAAATAGAATAAGAACAATGTGTGCAATAAAATATGAAAATTAGTTAAATTAATTTTCTGAATAAGCGTAAAATATTAACGAGACATTCTTTAAAAACGGAAACCTTTCACGCGTACTTAAAAACCTTTATCTTTTAAAAAGCTCTTAATTATACCCGCTGTATAAGTGAAAGAAAAGCGTAATGTAAAACATCGCATTTCACGTTGTTTTTCATTCAACTCTGAAAGACCGCCTTTTTAAGAAATTGTACAAGTCAGTTTTCCGCTCGTCCACTTTTTTTTTTTACTGAACGCCTCTCCTCAGCGACGAGCCCGCGAAAACTCCTCAAAAGATATGAAGTTCTCCCGAAAAGATTTTCCAGCACCAAAGGAAGAAAAAACAAACAAAAGGTGAGAAAAAGACACCGCCAAGAAAAGAAATCTTTGAGTTTCGGACGAATCACCAAGAAGGGAAACGCAAAAAAAATAAATTTTCGTAGCTTTGGCCGAAAACATTGGCTAATGTAAACCTAAATGGACTATCTCGCGAAAAACGGCCGCGGGGCGCGCATCGCGCAAATGAACCGAGCCATTAGCGCGGACGCGCGCGGGGCAACGAAATGACGTATACAGAGGGACGTGCGGGTGTGCATACCGATGGGCGCGCGGAGTGTCGAGGCTGCGGAGCGCGGGGCTAACCTTAAAATTCCAGAAGTGCACTCGGGCCGGGCGGGGGTGGAGTTGCGCGAGGCAAAAGGTAAACGCGCGCGCCTCGAAATTCACGGCGGATGCGATCCCCCGCTGCGCCGTTCGCTCTGCGACAAAGAGATTCTACGTGTTACTCGATACAACGGGGGTTTTGCGCATTATCCGCGTTTGCTTGCAACGATATCGCCTGATTTTTTGTTTGTTATTCTTTTATCTTTTTTTTAAATTGGCTATATCTGCGCATTTTTAAGTAGATAAAGAATTTTTTTTTAATATGTATGTATGCGGGATATTAATTTTGGGAATAAATAATTGGCTTATGTTAGTCGTAATGTTTGCAAAATTTAAGGGATCAAATTGTAAAGGCATAACGTACTATTTATATTTTAAAATTTAACTTGCACTGTGTGAGAATGACATAACAAATTTTGAATAGTTGATAAATAGTTTAGTTTACAGTTTAAATAAGTTTAGTTTGTATAATATGATCGATTTATTTCTTTAAATATAAAATATTTTTAGAAAATAAAACGATTATTCTAAATAAAGTGAAAATATGCATTTTTGAGATCAAGGGTGCATATATCTGGGTTATCACTCCATAAGTTTAAATACCTTATCAATTATGATTTCCCTTAAAATCTAGATAACCGAAAAGGGTTGCCATTCAAGCCAACAAAGGGTAAATCATTTCAATGAAAAGTTTCAATTTTTTATATTAATTCAATTACTTTGAATGAAATTGATTAATAAACGAAGTGCATATCTCCACAATAATATAATGAAAACTCGAGTAAATATAATAAAAGCTCGAAAAAGCAAAATTCGTTATTACATTCTCCACATTAATGTTTGTAACGATATTATAGTATTTCATAATTAATTAAAACTCTCCTTTCATTCAGTATTAATTTAAAAAAATAAATTTACATACCGTGAATGTTTTACGCGTAAATTTTGTGCGCATATTTAAAGCAATACAAACACCAACGAACGCGCGAAGCTAGAGACACACATTGAAATATTATTGTTACAAAGCTGAAACATTCACGCTCTCTTTCAGCGGTACTTGAAAAAGACTTTTGAAAGGCCGCGAGCCGACAGAGCTTAGAGCTACGAACAAACAAACTATTCGAAACTATTGGAACAGCCGCTGCAGGATTGAAACAATCATTTGTGGTTTTGTGAAAGGCAACCGGTTTAATTGGATTGTCACTATCGGAAAGTACATAATGCGCGCATAAAAACCTTTCAACGCCTCGCCAATCCATTTGTTGATCGACTTGTAAATCCCATTGTTTTCGACTTTCGAACGGCGAAGAGACAAAAAAAAGAATGTTCAAGTCGCGCGTACGGTGGAAATGTTTGCGCGAGCCAGCGTAATTGAATAACGAGTGTATGTATACACGTGCACGTATTGTCACTTCGATAAAACTTTTCCCATTTACATCTTCGCGCAAAAAAGACTTTCTCTCAACAATGTAATTTAACGCGTTTAGAAAAATTTGTTTAAATTAGGAAAAAAAGCTTTTTTTAATAATACACAAAAATGACGTGGGTGTTTTTAGATCAAATAGTATTATTTTGAATATCGTAAAAAACGAATGGTAGATATTATTTCATTTTACACTATAGATTTATCTGCAAATAGTCAAGTTTTTTACTTTTATAAGTATCTTTAGAAGTAGATTTAAAGAAATTATGGACGGAAAAAATGTTGTTACTGTTAGAAATGTTAGCTACGTATTTTTACTTTTTCTAATCCACTGTATATTTTAATAATGCTAAACAATAAAACCATTGCCTGTGTATTAAAAAACACGTTGCGTAGTGCAATTTCGTGAACAGATGTTATAAAAATTTTATGGCTCGTTTCGATCTAATGTGATTTTATAACACTACTTCCAAAAAAAAACAGAGCTTAAACCGACCCTCATGTGCGAAAATGAAGGTAAACGTGGTTGATGTTTCACCGCAAAATTTTGCGACGCAAACTGTAAAACGCAAAAGTATCGCATTCATTAATCCGCGGATATTAACGTGATTCTTCATCGGGTTAAAAGCAAAAAAAAGTAGCAACTCCAACGCTGCCCAAACATAATCCAAATTGATGGGACACCGTCCCGTAAAACCCGGTGCGCCCGTCTCGTAAAAAAACCATCGGCAAAAACATTATCCCAAGCGTTGTACGCCGCGCTCTCATCACGCCCGTCCCTCCCGGCCTGGCGCTCCCATCCTCGTGAGTGCATTCACCGGGCGTACTTAACCCCCTTTTTTTTGCCCCGGCTCTCGGTGCGGCCTCGCGCACGAAAAAAAGCCCGCACTCCACCAGCCGACAAAAAAAAATCCCCGCTTGTTTACGCGAGCGACGACGGCGTGTACACGCCGCTTGCGCCTCGCGGAACGAACACATTCGCCCGGGGCGCGCTCGCGATATCTCCTCAATCGATAGGCCGCCCTCGTCCTTACGGCCGTCCTCGGCTCGCCGAGCGGCCACGAGGCTCGCGCGCGCTTTCCTCCGGCCGGACAGCGCGGTGCGCGTCCTCCGGCCAGCTGTGCGCGCGCGCGAATCGTAAGACAGTTACGTTACCCCCCTCCCCCCGAGGGGGAGAGAAAAAGAGAGGCGGAGGGCGGCAGCGCGGACTCCTCGCGGGGAGATGCACGCAGCGTCGGCACCGGCCATGTCTAGGGGGTTATGTAACCGGACGGGGGGTGATTCCCTTCCGCTACGTGTCTGTGTGTAAATCTCGCACCTAATCTCCTCCGGCTCTCCTCCGTCGGCGGGCTCTCCTCCTGACGGCTGCACGTGCCGCTGCTGCTCCTCTCGCCGGCGGCTCTGCGCCACTCTCTCGGGGATCCGCGGTGAGAGGGACTCGCGGCGCGCTCGGGCGCGCGCGATATCACCACGCGCGGAAGGGGCGACTGAGAGAGAGGCTCACTCCACTCACGAGCGACCGACTGCGGGCGCTACCGGGGGCCGACTGCGACTGGCGAGCTTGCGAAGGGGCGCGTGCCATGCCTGGCGCGCTCGCGCAAGCGCGCGAATGCGTATACCCTCCCGCGCACGCGGGGGTAGCGCCGCCGCGGCCGCGAGGTTATAGCGCGAGCTTTCGCTACCTTCGGTGAATCGTATTTCGATTTGGTCGAGCTGGGAATGAATTCGCGCGGTTTATTTCGATTATCGATCGCTGGAGAAGGGATTCTAGAGAGACGATATTTTTTTGTGCGTTGGAGATGAGCTTCCGGTGCAGTGGATAGCGACACCGCCCTCGAGCTTTCCCTCTCTTTTCCGCACGCTGCCCGTTCTCTGCGCCTCGTCTGGCGTCCTCGTCCCACGCTCGGCCTCGGCGGAGGGAGAGGCCGAGAGTATGTGCACCCCCCTCGCGGATCGGGGTGTGCGCATGAGCTGTGGATGCGCGGTGTGCGTTGTTCGTCGCGGGAGACGTACTCGCGGCGACGTCGAACGCGATCCGATACGGCGACTGCTCGACTAATGCGGAATGTTCATTGTTACTTATTGAGAGGAGAGACTCGATTACCCTGCGGAGGCTGAAGTGCACCGATGGAAAGGTTAATGAATGATGCTTTATTTTTATGCGAACGGCTGGCGGAGGAGAGGTCGATCGAACTCCGACACGTGCATCCTTTAAAGTTGCAGGGTATTAATTAACGCTTGAAACTTTTTACATTGGTTTATGTGTAACGGTGATTAAATTTAATTTACAAAATTAATTTGTTATAATGAGGAATATAAATCTAATAAAAGGTTTTCAAGTTATTCTCATGCTCAGTATGCAGTGTAAGTAGAAAAAGATGAGTACGGAAAGACACTAAAATGTGGTTTTTACTAATTCAACTCGACTTTAGTAGATACTGCGAAATCGATTATTAGAGACATAACTCTTTGAAGTTAAACTTGAAAAAATAAACGTGTTTAGCGCTAAACGTACACAACTAAGAAATCAGCACTTGGAATTCTCGAGGCAATTCCAGACTCTCCTGCATCGAATCTCCGCGGTGTAGCATTGCGCTCATTGAAGGACAATCAAGTACTTCCTTCATGGAATCCACGACTTCAACGTTATGCGCAATCCCGGTGCCCTTCCATTTCGAGCCTCCTCCTCCCCGCGGACAATGCAGATTCAATTAAAGTCCGCTCGCGAAAAACTTTTTCAATCAGTCCCGAGCCGCGGCCTTTTTCGCGGAGCCCTCGACTCGACTCGATCGGCCGCCAACTTTCGCCGTGACTTTGAAGCGCGTCATCTTCGATTTTGGAAATTCCCAGCTGGACGGATTCGCCAGTCATCGCGCGGGGGCGGGCGCAGTGACACACTCGCCCGAGGTGTTGCTCGTGAGAATCGCTCCTCGATTTTCGTATATCCCGGCCGGTGACTTCGGACCCATCAACCTCCTCTTATCTTCGGAAATCTCCGAGTTTCGCCAACTTTTTCATCGCTCCTCTTTTCAAAAGGCGAGGGGAGGCACGATGAGAAACTTAGCTCTCGCTGGCGGAGCGCGCAAATAATTTAATTTATAAGAGCATCCGAGGAAATTTTTTAAGCATCCTTCGAACTTCGTTTCGCCTTCGGGCATGGTAAGTGCCGGGATTAAGAAAGTTCAAGTGGACTTACGGACTGACCAATTTTCCGAAGCGCGAGGAGAAAAAGTGTTTACAGTGATAAAAGCAATTTGGGGAATGTTTTTCGGCTCATTTGAATAAAACTTTTGTATTGAAAGTATTGAATATATTGCCTTTTCATTTTTGAGGTAACAATCAGAATAATCTTCAAATATTGATAAAGAAACTCTCTTATCAGATTTGAGAATAGCGTGGTATTCTAAGCTATCCCGCCCCAAATTCAATATGTATTTAATTTAAAAGTACACAGTACTTTTAAATTAAAATACACTAATAAGTAAGATATAAAGTAAATAAATAAATGATAAAGGGGGAGCAATATTATAAAACAGATATTGTTAAAAATATTATGAAAAAGGTATTTACCTCGGTATTTACTTACATCTCAATTTAGTATTTACTTTTTTGAATTAGTAAATTCATGGAATCATCATTTGATCACTATTTAAAATATCCGTCCTGCAACAAAAAGGTTAATTTTTTTTTAAATATAAAATTCATTGAAAAATAAACAAATTTTAATATAATAAAATTTATTGGGAGGGAAGGGGTGGGAATTGCCACTGCCATAGCCACGATGATCTGAAACTGACTGCAAAAGAAAAAGAATTTTAATTAATAACTTAATTTAATCATTTAATTTAACCTACAACACTTCTATTTGGCTGAGTCCATCTTCAGTAGGTGAGACATTGCATTTTTACAATGTCTTCGCAGTGGATCACTGCACATTTACAGTGTCGTTGGGCAG